>PVJA010012407.1:11549-52179 GCA_004027025.1 Myocastor coypus | reverse complement strand
TTTTTTTTTTTTTTTTTAGATATTTTTTTTTTTTTTTTTTTTTTTTTTTTTTTTTTTTTTTTTTTTTTTTTTTTTTTTGGTCTCTTTGAGACAGGATCTTGCTATGCAGTTTTCAGGCTGGCCTTGAACTCACTTTTGTAGCCCAGGCTGGTCTTGAACTCACATTGATCCTCCTGCCTCAGCCTCCCAAGTGCATGATTACAGGCGTGCACCACCATGCTCGGCTAGTTCTTGATTCCTTGAAGTATTGCCTGTGTAGTTTTGTTTGTGTTCATAGACTCTCTAACTAGCCATATGTCTTTTAGATTTCTGCCTGCATTTTCCTCTAAGAGATTTAATATTTCTGCTTTAATTTTTAAATCTTTGATCCATTTTGACTGTAGTGGGCTGGGGATATGGCTCAGTGTAAGTCTCTGCCTGGCAAGCATAAGGTCTTGAGTTTAATCTCTGGTACTGAAAAAAAAAAAAAAAATTGACCGTAGTTCAGTGCATGGTGATAGACATGGGTCTAATTTTAGCCTTTGGCATGTGAAAGGCCAGATTTTCCAGCACTGTTCATTGAAAAGGCTATTTTTCTTCCAGTGAAAATGGACTCTTTGTCAAAGATAAGGTGGTTGAGTGTGCTTGGAGTTGTGTCTGCATCTTACAGTCTGTTTCATTGATCCTTAGGTGTCTTTTTGCCAGCACCATGCTGATTTTATTACAGTAGCTTTATAGTGTAATTTCAGGTCAAGGATTGTGATGTCTCCTGCCTTTTCTTTGTTACTCAGGATTGCTTTTGCTCTTCTAGGTCTCTTCTGGTCCCAGTTGAATTTTAGCAATGTTTTCTCTAGTTCTGTGAGGTATACTAATGGTACTTTAATTGGGATTGCTTTGAATCTATAATACTCTGTTTTCTCTTCAGATCATATAAATATTTGGGCTTGAATCTATATGACAGTTTTGGGAGTACAGCCATTTTCACAGTGTTGGGTCTTCTCCAGGAACAATGAATAACTTCCAACTTTCTGAAATCCTCTTCAATCTTTTTTCTCAGAGTAATATAATTTTCACTGCCTAAATCTTTTACTTCCTTTGTGAGATTGATTCCTAAGCACTTCTCTTTTTTGGATGTTATTGTGAAATTTTTCTCCCCATGCATTCATTGTTTGTAGGCACCTAAATTTTGTCCATAACCTGAAATATGGGATTTAGTGGAAGATGGCTGAGCTCTGTTAGGAACAGCAGTCTTTCTTGAAGCTTGCTGAGTTATGACACCACAATTAAGCCGTGTAATTACAGTAAAAAGATACATTGGTAAGAATTTACCAGTGAATTGTATTGCTTTTTACTAAGAACAGTATTTCTTTTATAATCTTAAAAACAAGTGAATTATTGTGTGTCCTGTGTTTTAGCATGTTACTGTCCACTTGATTTCCATATGAAATAAGCATTGTGAATTCCACATCACAAACAAAGCTCAGGGTGCTCAAGTGACCTCCCAAGCATGCAGTCGTGAATGACAGGGCTGAGACTTCATTTATCTATGGAAGCCAATTTATCTTCCATAGATAAATGAACCAAAACAGCCATCCCTTTGACATGTACATTATTTTTTTTTTTTTTTTTTTTTTTTTTTTTTTTTTTTTTTTTTTTTTTTTTTTTTGAGACAGGGTCTTGCTATGCAGTTGAGGCTGGCCTTGAGCTCACTTTTGTAGCCCAGGCTGGTCTCGAACTCACACCAATCCTCCTGCCTCAGCCTCCCAAGTGCTGGGATTACAGGTGTGAGCCACCACGCCCGGCTGACATGTACATTATTAAATAAATGTATATTTAGCTCGTGTAAAATGTCCAAACTGGTTTTATGTCTTAGCTTCATTATCTGTCCTGAAAAGACTGATACTTTCCTTGAACTCTTTTAAATGCCTAAAATAAGAAACCATCTTTTCTTTCTTTTTTTTTGATTTAACATTTTTAATGTTTAAATTTAACAATGGTTATATTACATATTTTCATCATCAGATCAGTTTAGATTAATACATATAGGTATATAAGATTGATCAAACAATTAAACATTAACACTTTTAAATCAACATTACTTTTTCTTTTCCCCTTTCTTTTTTTTGAAAGTTGACATATTGCATATTGTAGAAACTATCTTTTCTTAAAATTTCATTTTATTTATTTATTTATTTGTTTGTTTGAGACAGGGTCTCACTATGCAGTTCAGGCTGGACTTGAGCTCACTTTTGTGGCCCAGGCTGGTCTCGAACTCCCACTGATTCTCCTGCCTCAGCCTCCCAAGTGCTGGGATTACAGGTGTGCACCACCACGCCTAGCCTTTTTCTTAAAATTTTAAATTGACAAAATTCTATATTTGTTGTTCATATATGTAGCCAACAGCACATTACTTTTAACTGTAGTCCCTGTGTTATACAATAGATATCCTGAGCTTGAAATTTCATAATCTTCGCCAGCGTCTCCCCCATCCTCTCTCTAACTTTTTAAATTAAAAAGAAATCTTTAACAAGAAAAAATGATCTAGTGTCAAGCAAAATTGTTTTGGGACAATCCACTGGCTATAAAAGTCCAACATGTAAACATTTCCAAATGGCAGCAATCAAATGACTGTAGCTGTCATCACTTAGGTGATTTAATTTTCTACAGGGCCTTTGAATATACTTCCATGTGTATTACAGCAACATGTGACAAGGCTGGGCTCTCATTTCCTAGGCACTGAAGGCTCTTGCTTAATCCTCCTGGCATCAGCCTCTCCATACTTCACCCTTCATCTGTCTCCAAGGATTCCTCAGAACAGGGATGGTGTAACCTTGTTATTTTTCCTGCTTTTAATCCTTATATCAGATTACCAAATCCTTAGATGAACACACACACACACACACACACACACAACTATGTACCCCACTCCAATACAAAAGCAGTATACTGCAAAGCCTAGGGAGAATAGGTAGACCAAAGACTGAAAACAGTGTCATATTTAATCTCACCACCTAGAGATCACTCTCTGTGTTTCCTTCACTTGGTTTGCCTATTCACGTATTTGTGTTCACGTATTTTTTAGCTACTAACACACTACACTAAATTTTAAATTAATTTTTTTTCAATTTAGAATAGAATGGTTCATCCACACGTGGTGATGCATGCCTATAATTCTAGCAGTTGGGAGGCTGAGGCAGGCACATTGCTGCGTGTTTGAGGCTAGCCTAGACCACATAGTAAGACTTTATCTCTAAAGCCAAAAACAAAACCAAAACATAGAGTGGCTCAGGTACGATATTGTTATTCTGCAATCACTTTGAAGATGGCTTTAAATTTAAAAAAAATTCTCTGACTCTCCAAGAGCTCATGTAAAATATCCAAACTGGTTTTATGTCTTAACTTCATTATCTGTCCTGAAAAGACAGACCCTTCTCCTTGAACTCTTTAAAACACCTAAAATAAGAGCCACACTTTCCTACTAGTGAGTCTGCCATCTCCAATGCATTAGCAAGGAAGCTCTGCAGCTCTTTTGACCTTTCCACCAGCCCATCTTTGGACAAAGGAATGGACTCTCCCAGTTTCAGAGAGGGAGCATGTAACAAGCTTTGAGCAGAGCCCCATGCAGCACGGAGCCAGGGGCAGAGAGGGACCGGCCTGTGTCTCTGTGGCCCCTCAGCTGCACCTCCTGAACGGCGAGGTCAGCTGGAAGGGAAGCTGCTATACAAAGCTCCCCAGCTGCACTGCCCGTGACTGCAGGGGAAGCCAAAGATTCTGGTGTACAGGAGAAGGAAGTTGCAGGGTCCCTCCCAGCTCTGCTGCATTCTGTGACCTCCCACTAGATAGAACCCAGAGGGGAGCCAGGAGTCTAATTAGTCAATGTCCCAGGTCCCAAGAACAGTCTCTGCAGAGCACACTCTGTATTCTATAATATGCATGTATGTGTGATGTGAGGTGTGTGTGTGTGTGTGTGTGTGTGTGTGTGTGTGTGTGTTTTGAATAAATATACATTATTTTCTCAGAAGTTGAATTGTAAGTAGATTCTTAAAAGTTGTGCAGAGATACTTCAATTTCTTTTAAGGCTCCATAATTAATTTTCTGGGATAACAAAGTTTAGTGTAAAATTGACAAAAATATAAATTAGATCCAGAGCCATTCACATATACATGCTTTAACTAGCAGCTGAGAGCAACAGAGCACGTTCTATTTTCTTTGATTTAATTTAGCTTCCGTAGTTTGGGGCTGGGCTTAGGCTCTTTGGTTTCTTTTGCTTTCTTCAGTTGGCTACGAGGTGTTCCACATGGGTCCCTGGTCGGGAACATGCCAGTTCATTCTACGTCCCCAAGTGAAGAGTACTTTTTTTTGTTTTGTTTTGTTTTGTTTTTTTCCAAAGTCAAAGAAGTCCCTCCTGAAACAGAGTTGTGGTCATGCTTGGAATCCAAATTCTCTCTGCAGTCATGTCTGGGGAAGAGAAAGGCTGGGGCCATGAAAATCTGCTTGGAGAGAGGGAAGTACATCATAGAAGCTAGCTCACTGTAAGGGAAGAATGAGCCAAGCCCAGTCAGCGCCTGATACCTTCCCAAAACCTTCATCCTCAGGGGGAGAATTAATTTGGAACTTGATTTTGTGCCAGTGTCTCAGATGCATTCATCAGCGCCCAGAAATTTACGTCCAGATCCTAGGAATAGAGAGGGCTGCAGTAACGACTGGAACTTTTGGCTAAACTTGGACTATGTTAGCTTGGATTTATACCTTCCCAAGAAGTCTGAAGTGAGATAGATGGGGAAGGAGACACTGTCCACAAGATTGTTTTGAGAGTTCAAAGCTGCCAAGAACCTCAGCCTGCATTTCTAGTCCAAACTGGCAGCAGACTAGGAAGGATGGAAAGATAGGAAGGAATATTCAGAATTAAATTTCTTCCCCAATGCAGGTATTGATATGGATAGATGGAAATGTGCAGAAATAGAGAGATGAGGCAAATGCCTAATTAGCATCCCAAGAAACAGAGAGCAATAAACAGAGCCCAGAGACAGCTGCAGTCTGTTACTTGTGAATCCTGGAAAGCTGGGATTCAAGGAGGTGGATAACAGCTTCTCCTGCTGGCTCCCTGTTGGTTGTCTCCCCCCTTGCTTGGGATATTAATGGCCGTCTCCTCCCCTGCTTGGAATGCTTTCAGTTAGCATTTGTGTGAACCTAGTGTTAGGCAAATGGCGGAGATCAAGATTGTAGTCCTCCTTTACTAAAGTGACCACGCATGTTCCTTAGTCCTAAATAAAACTGAGATGCTTCTGGGGCTCTGCGCTCACTTTGAGAGAGATTAATCTCAGTGAGACCTCTGAAGCTGCCTTCATCGGGTCTTCTTACCGCTTCTTTCAGCACCAGCTCATAACATATAACAGAAATGGGTAAAATCTGCCCAGACAGGTTTCTAAGTACCTGTGAAGCTCCAACAGGAAATTGACAGTAAGTGGATACTCATTGCACTAAATCAAGAGTTTCACTGAGGGCATTCAATATGAAAGCATAGGCACCTGCTCTGGTCTAGGCAAAGCAATGAGAAGAGAGGAGAGAGAAACTATTAAGGATTAAATTATGTCTGTAATCTCAAAATGCACTTTAGAGCATATAGAGTACATATATGCTCATCCAAGTCATTTAGGGTGTTGGGGAGCAAGTCAATAGGATTCTTATCCAAGATGGTTTCTCTCTCTCTATCTTTCTTTCTTTCTTTCTTTCTTTCTTTCTCTCTCTCTCTCTCTCTCTTTCTTTCTTTCTTTCTTTCTTTTGTAGCTAGCTCAGCCCTCCCTGGGAGCAGGGCTCTCATGACATGTGGTGCTCGGGATTGAACCATGGTCCCTGAGCACTTGCCTAAACTTACCTAAGCAGGCGCTTTAGACCACTGAGCTATCTCAGCAGCCCCCAAGATATTTTCAAATAGAAGACATTTCTGTCCATCCTGTCAGACGGTACTTCATTTTCCTAGGATCCCCTGAATTCATCCCAATGGCATGGCTTGGATGGAATAGGTATGGGTGCTGTGATAGACTACTGATGGAATCTGTAGCATCAGTAGTAATTGTAGTTAATTTTTGTATTGTCTATATTCTAGATATTAAAAAAAAAATCTAAAACTTCAGCTGCCCCTTTCTCACTGATTATATTAAGCTTGAGCACTCACATAAAGATGTCACATTATTTTTATAGCAAGTAATTTAAAGACTCTTATGCCAAGTGATATTTGTCTATAATTTGGACTACAACTGTGGTTGTTGCTGTAGTTCCTTTATTTCATGGGAACCTGAAATGCCTTTTCATATAAGAAGGGGAACCTCATGGTCTAAAAATAGTCTATGTCTAGGATGTGTTGTGAAAAATAATGCACTATTAATCTTTTTCTTGAATTTCTGTTTAGATACACAATTTAATTTAATATCATCTTGAGATCACCAAAAATAAATTTTTTCTTTGTAAATATTAGATTCCAGGTAGACATTGTAGAACCTGATTCATAGCCCTCATCTACAGAGCCATCACTTGGGGGTGAAGGCATGCAGAGATGGAAGGGCAATACAAAGGAATCTGTATGCTTTTAATGTGTTTTACTGAGATATAATTGATTGGCAACAATTCTATAAATTTCATGAGTTAGGACCTAGCACACCCCTGGTGTACATTACAACAATCAGGATGATAGTCATATCTATTACTTTCAAAAATATCCTATGACTTCCTAAATTTGTTCCATTCTCCTCACTTTTATTGTGTGTATGTGTGTACATGTTGCATATGGGCTTTTATGTTAAGAATACAGAAAAAAACAGGATTCAGGGGCCAGTAATTATACACTAATTGTTACAAACTATTCAAAGGCTAAGGATAATTTCTAATATTTGTTCCTCTTTTTCAATTTTTTAAGAATTTTTTAAATATATATTTTTTATTTTATTATTTTTTATTGTTTCAGAACTTTTGTTTGTTTGTTTATTTATTTATTTTTATGGCCGGCTCAGCCTGCCCTGAGGGCAGGGATGGCTCAGCATGTGGTGCTGGGGATCGAACCGCGGTCCCTGCAGCCTCCTAAGCTTTCCCAAGCTGGCGCTTTAGACCACTGAGCCATCCTGCCGGGCCCCATCTTTTTCAATTTTTTGCTTATCCCTTCTCCTACCTCTCCCACTCAACTTGGTCCTTTCCTTTCCTTTCCTTTCCTTTCCTTTCCTTTCTGTTCCGTTCCGTTCCGTTCCGTTCCGTTCCGTTCCGTTCCGTTCCTTTCCTTTCCCTTCCCTTCCCTTTCCTTTCCTTTCCTTCCCTTCCCTTCCCTTCCCTTCCCTTCCCTTCCCTTCCCTTCCCTTCCTTTCCTTTCTTTTCCTTTCCTGTCCTTTCTTTTCCCATTTTATTTTTTCTTTTGTATCCTTCCATATTACTTTGGCTGATCTGAATAGGCTACTCTAAACCATGATATAAAATGCTTGAAATTGTATGATGTAAAAGATCTAAATGTTGATGTAAAAATGTGTAATCTGCTAGAAGATAGAATAGGTAAAACTTGTACACAGAGGTATAGGCAGAGACTTTATGAATAGAGCCCCAGTTGTGCAGGGAATATTACAAAGAATCAACAACAATTACCACATCAGTTCATTTTTAATAGAAGGGTGGACATATTTGCCTGTTTTATGTTTGAAACTAACAATGAACTATAGATCCTTTCTTTTCTATGTACAGTCCTCTACGCTTTTAGGTTGTGCTGAGATACTGTCTCAGTTACTCCTCCCTCATTGCTGAGACAAATACCTGACACCCAAAAGGAAAGAAAAAAAGGTTTATTTAGCTCACAGTCAGTGGAGGCTCCAAGGTAGACAGCAGCAGTTCATGGCAGCAGAAAACAAGCAAGAGCAGAGGAGGAGCAGCAGCCCAGGCAACCATCAAGCTTCTCGCTTCTGCAGACTGGGGAGACCCGAGCTCCTCCAAGCAGGTGGCAGCCGCTGCTACGAAGATCTGAGCTCCTCCACAGCGTGCGGCTTCATTGACCCACCTCCTCCAAGGAAGTCCTGCCCAAGCATTCCTCAGATTCTTTACGTACTCTCTAAACACCAAGTCACTCTGGGGCGGGGCCCCAGGGCGGAGCCTCCACGCCCCACAGCATGGAGTTGCTGAGCTGATCCAGCAAAAATTCCAACCCCTCAAATTGACACAGTGTATCAGCCACCACAGACATTACCTAAACATTCATTAACAAGTCATGGCTGGGTGTAGTGGCACACGCCTGCAATCCCAGCACTTGAGAAGCTGAGGCAGGAAGATCGGTGTGAGTTTGAGATCAGCCTGGGGTACAAAAAGTGAGCTCAAGGCCAGTCTGAACTATATGGTGAGACCCTGTTTCAAATAGACAAAAGAAGTCATGACATTGCAAAGTGATGTCACATGTAAAATTTTGCTGCTGTGACAAAAAATATCTGGGAAAGTCAATAGGAAGGGAAAGGTTTATTTAACTCGTGGTTTCAGACATCTCAGTTTGTCATTAGCTGATTCCATACCATATGCGAGAGCTGAGGACAGATACTGTGGCAGAATGGTGTGGTAGAACAAAGCTGCTCACAGCATGTCAACCAGAAAGGAAAAAGAAAGCAAAAGAATCAGAGAAGAAGGAGCCAGGGAGTAGATACGATCCCCAACATTACCCTCTCACCATCCACTGCCTTCAGCTAGACCCCATCTTTGTTTTCCATCATCTTCCAGTAATGCTACCAAATGATGATGTCATTACTGGATGTCTTAGTCACTCTCTTGTAAGAACAAATACCTGTCCCTCACCACTTACAAGAACGGAGGTTTGTTGTGGCCCCATGTACAGTTTCAGGTTGGCTGGCTTCTAGGCAGAAACAGCACAGCAGGAGGGCTGGGGAAAATAGCTCACATCATGGAGCAAGAAAGCAGAAAGGGAGAGCTGGGGAGAGAGCTGTATCCTTCAGGTCCCACGTCCAGGGACCAGAGGCCATCCATGTCCATCTCTTAGCAGCACACTTGGTCTATTCAATACAGAACCTAAGAACAAGTCACTATCCCAAAGGTTTATCTTGGAGTGCATGAGAGCTTTAAGACCATCCTTGATCTAATCTACAACAGTGGATTAATCTAGTTGTGAACCAAAAGCTGTCTTGTTCTAGTCACTTCTCTGGGCCCTACTCCTAAGCGTTACTGCATTGGTGATCAAGGCCAACTACATGAGTCTTTGGGGACACCTCATATTTAAACTATCACCTTTCAGCTGAATTGTTACCTGAAAAAATTCTAGCAATAAATTGACCTCCTTTACGACAGTTCTCACTTAAACAGTTCTTAGCCATGATTCAGAATATTTGGCCACTGGAATATCAGCGATGACTTTATCTTTCAGTAGTCTATAATGTAATGCACGATAGTTCAAAAGGAAAACCGCACATCTTGCTACACATGGAGGACTTCATAAAGTCTCTACAAAGAATGGAAAGAACTGTACCACTCACTCAGAAAGTTACTGCCACACAAGGATCCAGCAGGGTTAGATCTGTTGACAATTAAAGAGAAATTTGACAAAGATGATGAAACTTGGAAAAGAATGATTTTAATATAAAAGTATTAAGAAAAGACCTTGCAAAATATGAGAAAATCCTTGAATATATTTGCAAAGAAAAATGAGTTCCTTTCTACTTTGCAATGAAAGTCAAATATGAAAAATGTCAAGCTGTACTATCAGCTAACTTTGTTGGAAAAATTATACCCCTAAAAAGCAATTAATACTTAATTCTTATTTTATCCTAAGAATGATCACAGTATATGCGATTATGGCCTAAAATTTTAAATGCAAAATGAAACTCATTTTCATAACTTTCGCTTTACTTTAAGATAAGATCCTAATCAAATTTTCTTTTTTATTTTCTGTTTACTATTAAATATTGGTTCTCATTTTGTGCAGACTCACTGTTAAGTGGATTTTTCCTAGATCCAATTATTCTTGGATAATGAGGACTTTCTGCACTTTATGCTGATAGAGCAGAGGCTGAATGAGGTTAGCAAGTTAGATTGTATGTTCATTATCAACTTTAGTTCATTAAAAAATGATCCCAAGGATACCAGAGCCTGGAATGCAATGAGTTGAATTACTCTCTACCTTGCTGATTATTCAAGATTTATCTCCTCAAGTCTAGTTTGGATGACAGTCTTTCAGTCATATAGAAATATGTTGATACTCACAGTCCTATATGAGGGCGAAACTCAGAGAAGACTCAGTTGTCCAGAGTAACCCTGGCAAAGGTAGGACTTCAGCTAGAGATGTCCTTCCCCTAGAACATTCTAAAATTAAATAGCTTGCGTTGCAATACACAGAGAAGTATTAATTAAACAAAGGCTTGGAAAAACATCCTTTTTTATGTATTTAGTAGAGGGAGTACCGAGTCCACAGGGTTTCACTACATAGATTGGACTCATAGTGATTCTCCTGCTTGCAGCCTCCCAAGTGCTGGGATTACAGGCATGCACCACCACACCCAATCTCAATTGCCGGCTCAGTGTGCCCTGGGAGCAGGCTGGGGTATTGAACCCGAAGCTCCAGTGTCTGCCTAAGCAGGTGCTTTAATCTGCTGAGCTATCTGGCTGGCCCTTAAACACCCTTCTTTATCCCATAAATACTCCTATTAAGTTCTTACATACCATGGATATTACAAAAAATAATGGTGACATAGTACCCTGACATAAATTAGATATTTTACTTACTTACAGATGGGTCATGATGTTATTTTTCTTGTAAATGACTTAATAAGAGTAATTATTTTTTAAATGCATCTTAGAAATGATTTATTATAAACACATCCAGTTAACAAGAACATTATGTCTCTTTCAAAAACTAATATTTCCTGTAGGTTTTATATATTTTTTTTTCTGTACAAACTGTGCAATGACCTCAGCAAAAGAAGAAGTATAAGAAAAGTGACTAATGCTAAAGTCAATCTTTCATTTAGATTACATACATGAAGTCCCATGGAAATGCAACAAACATGTCTATAAGAGATTGTACTTACTTATTCAGCATAAGAACATGTCTTCCATATGTGCACTGGCAGCTTTTTTCTTAGGTGGTTGTTGTTGTTGTTGTTGTTGTTGTTGCTGTTTGCTCCTTTTAGCTCCTCAGGTGACACATCGCTAATGCATTGGTCATACTTTCAGAAAGGTTTAGCCAAAAATATAATCTTTATTTCTGCTGACCTTAAGCAGTTTGAGTTGCTTACTGGCAAGTCACACCATGTTGACTTCTGTCCAAAGAGCCAAAACTTCCTTCTTCAGTGTCAGAATTGCTTTTTCCATGTTAAACAACATTACGTGAGAGGGACTGGAGATAAAGTTGCCTTAAATAATATCACCTAAAAGGAATCTTTAATTGAGAACATAAAGATTTAAATAAACAAAACAAAATACCATTCAGAAATGAAGCAATGACAAAATTGTCTCTTGTCTCCATAGAAACATTAGTGATATAGCATTCAAACATCATAACATCAGCTTACTCTACCCATCTTCTTGTTCTGTTGCCAATTTGTTTCATCCGTGATTTTATTCCTTCTCTAACTTATGGCCCATTAGAACATCCCCTAGGAAGCAAACAGCAATGTTAAGCAAAGCTTGACTCTGTCAATCTCAATAGTTGTTTGCAACTCTAATTAAAAGAACTCATAATGTTGGTAGATTTGGGGATGTCTTATGCTTTTCAATTACTTGTACCATTCCAGTTAAATTCCCTTTTTGAGTGATTAATATATATCACTCAATTCCCAAGGTTAAGAAAATATACCATTAACTTTGGTGCTTTTTCAAAAACTAAATTAAAGATGGCATAGAGAACTCAGAGGCATAAATGCCTACCTGGCAAGCACGAGGTTCCAAGTTTGATCCCAGACCTGCATGCCCATGCTAGTGCCGGAACCCCTCCTGGTGGGACGCGTTGGCCCCAGGACCAAGCGTGGTGACGCATGCCTGTAATCCCAGAACTCAGGAGGTTGAGACAGGAGGGTTGCTGGGAGTGAGAGACCAACCTGGGAACTACACATGAGTGCAGGGCTGGCTGATCTGGGTAGGGAGATCCTGTAGAAAAGAAATCAATCTCTTGTAGAAAACTTATTAGCAATTAATATTGAGATTTGATTTTCTGTTTCTTACTATGATCCCCAATCACCAACCAAGGCACTTTCTGGGCTTGTGTGGTCTTGGACTAATCAGGGTACTGGGGCAGATCCAGTGCTGTGGCCACTTTTGGCAATACATTTATCTTGGAACACATGAGCTGTGGAAGTTGCTTTACATTTCTGGTGCTACCCTAGGTCAAGGACTTGGTACCCTGGCAAAGCCATCTCAGGTGGACTCCACTCTTGCTCTACTGAAAGTCTAAGCCCTTACTCCACTCTTAAAAGGAAAAATCTAACTAGTACTCTTTTCTCATTAACTGTTCTCTCATATCCCTTATCTTGTCCCTGCTCCCAAACTGGATACTTGTCTATCTTTTCTCTATCAAAATCTTTCAATTACTTTATTTTCAAAAGGAAAGCCAGAAAGATAGATTTCCATCAGGAAACTTCTGCTAGACTTTGAAACGTAAAGTGCCCTGAAAACAAAAATATCATAGCCCATCTCTCTCTGTAAAACTTCAAGATAAGCTGCAGTGAGTAGGAAGATGGATGAAGAATATATAATTGAAGCAAAAGTATGATCAATCATTCAGAATTAAGCCATCTTGATGAAACTGACTTCAGACTGTTGAAAAGATTGTGTTGCCATGAGTGTTGTATTTCACTATTTCCAACTCAAAAAAGAATCTCAGCTTTAATATTTGAATTTTAACTTTAAAATTAATTCCAGCAACATTCAATATACTTTCAAGGATGGGCCAATAAAACATATGTTCTGTCAAAATGATCAAGTGTAAGACTTTGGACTCTTTTCAAGACTAATGCTCTCTGCAGTATTGGTGACTTTTTATGGGCTAGTAGACCACCCATGCCAGGGTACTACCTGAGCTAGTCAGTGTCACGGGTTCTTCCTATCAATTGCCAGCTAAACTGCTGCCTGTGTCAGCCTTTCCATGCCTCTCTCAAGCTCCACCACATCCTCGTTTCTCTTGGTCTCTCATCTCTGGGTCTTCTCATTTCCATGCCAACATAGGAAAAACCACCTGATTGGCCACAGACTGCCCCACATTGTCTTTCAGTGACTATTTCTATGAGAGTTACTCAGTCATAGAGCTTCCACAGGTGCATCTGAATCCTAGAAGAAATAAAAATAAATTGCTCACAAAGTTCTTATGTTTAGTCGAGTTTGTTTAATTCACTTTGGACTTTGGAGGTATTGTAGTCCATTTTACAGGCTAAGAATACCACACACTGAATACTTTACAAAGAAAGGAACTTTATTCCCTAAGTTCTAGAGGCTGAGAAGTTCCAGGTCCAACTCCAAGGCGAAGCCTTACCCTACCTCATCTCCTGATAGAGGACTGAAAGACAAAAGAAGGAGACAGCCAGAGGGGGATGCAATTACTTTCAGGACAGCCCATTCTGGTGATAACTAATGCATTCATTAATAACATTATTCTGTTCCTGAAATCAGACCCGTATGACCTAATAAGCTCTCCCGAAGCTCTACCTCCTGATACTGTTGCATTGGGAATAAAGTTTTCAACTCATTAGCTCTGTGGGCACAGTCAAGCCATAGCAGTAGGTGAATGTCTTCTCTAATTTTGAACCATGAGACACCACATCTGTTTCTCATTTTCCTGACTCTGAGGACTTGCCTGTACTCTGCACCCCACTTCTCAATGGCTCTGCTTTCTTTTTGCATTTAGGATTATTTGTTATTAATAGTATAAATCTGACACTAGCTATTGGAAATCCTAGAAGGAGAACTTTAATTAAGCAATCTATAACCACAGTAACTCACAAATTCTTTCACTGGAATCCTGCTGAGGGTGAAAGCAGTGCTATAGCTGATACCAGAATGAGAGTCAGATAGAGTCACCATGGGTGATCTGCAATGATGTCACTTTAATGATGGCCAACACTCTGAGAACTATTGTAGTGAAACCATTTTTTCTTTAGCTTTTTATAGTTTGATCTCAACCTTCCCTTAAGCCTCTATTTCTGCTGATGATTGGGGGGGAAAAAAAAAAAAAAACCTTAATTTTTCCATTCAAGAATAGCTTGATTAGGGCTGGCAGTATAGCTCAGCAGATTAAGCGCTTGCTTAGGGAAGCACAGGGGCCAGGGTTCAGTTCTTGGCCCCGCCTGCCACACCAGCCCTTTCTTTCAAGCAAGCTGAGCCAGCGATGGAGTCTGGGTGTGGTGGTGCGTGCCTATAATCCCAGAACTTGGGAGGTGCAAGCAGGAGGATCACTATAAGTCAGTAGTGAGACTCTGTACAAAAAAAAAAAAAAAGAAAAGAAAAGAAAAAAAAAGAATAGCTTGATTGAGCTTTATAACTCAAACTTGTCTCTCGTGGTGAAAACTAAGACTGACTCACAGTGTCCATCACCTCTCCTTCCCACTGGAAATGCTGCAGGATTAGCACAGCTGGAGGCAATTCTCCTGACAACTGTGTGGATTACATGAGGGTAACTGGATAGTCCTTGTTGTCCATTTTTGTTTGATGGAACATTTTCTGCATTAACCCTTTGGCATGAAATTTTGTCTTACCAATGGCCATAGCAGAGTGTCCCTTTATTCATTGTTAGCATTATAATGGTCCTATAGCTACCTCTCCTGCTACATTGATCCTATCCAAGGTCACTGAGTAACTGCAGCTCTTCTGAGGCCCAGCCAGGTTGATTCAAGAAAATTCACTTCAATAATAATTTTTTTTTTTTTTTTTTTTTTGAGACAGGGTCTCACTGTGCAGTTCAGGTTGGCCTTGAGCTCACTTTTGTAGCCCAGGCTGGCCTGGAACTCACACCGATCCTCCTGCCTCAGCCTCCCGAGTGCTGGGATTACAGGCGTGTGCCACCACACCCGGCTTTTTTTTTTTTTTTTTAAGAGAGCTCACCTTCCACCCTTCTTTCCAGTCCATTTCACTTCTGTCACAGTACGTGGCAGATTTACTGTCTGCATCTGCAGACCCTGCTAGGGCATGGGGCAATGTCTGGACTTCCCAGGCACCAGCTGTGGGATCTGGGTGGAAGCCGTGCTTGGAGCCTCGCTGCCTCTTCAGTGGGTGAATCCATGACTACACAGCTCTGCTCTGTGTGTCCTATCAATTACCTAGTTTTTTCTACAGCATTGGCCTTATTTAATTATAATCTTCACAGTAACCTTATAGAGTAGTTACTGTTAATACCCTCAGGCTTTAGATAAAAAGACCCAGGAAATAATCAATTCTTCCAAAGTCACCCACTAAATGAGGGACAGACCCTGAATTGCCAGGCAGCTTGGTTCCAGGTCTGCAATTTAAGCCCCTGAGCAGAAAGAAAACTCCTGTCTTGGGGATTATACTGCTAAAATGTGATTATTTAGCAAAATCTTTGTCTTCTAAATAATCATTTCAGTATTAAAAATTATTTTGATATGGACTCTTAACATTCAATAATTTAGAGACTATATGTTAGGACCTTTGCTTTGTTAATTTAATTTTTCATGGTAATAAAATAAAATGACAATAAATCCATTATTATAGTGCTTTTAACCCCTACCAATATAATAACCATTAATTCTTCAGAACTAAAATGTTGATTTCTACTGTCTCATCCCTGTAGGAGTTTAATCAATCAGATGGTTGTAAATATTAGAAAGAAATTTAGTTCCTTAATTATATATTTTTAAAATGAAAAATCTTCTCAAAAATTTGCTTTGTCCCCTCTCTTTTGTCTTTTCTTTCTTGAACAAAACAGTTATTTATGTCAGATGAGAGAAATTACTTCCTCCGTTCTCAGTGTTCCTACCTCTTTACATCTCTGATTTAATCTTGTACTAATGACAAAGAATAATTGTGCAATTCGGGGATTTTCTGAAAAATCTATCTCATTTATTTTGTAAAGGCTTGCAAGCAATAGTTCTCGAACATGTTCCACTTTCCAGCCCTTTTTATTTCTTCTTTTAAATTTATCTTTATGCTGTTGATGGAAAATTAACTCCTTTCCTAAACTATATTTTAAACTGTTTTTTTTTTTTTTTTTAACTTATTTTCCAATGATCGGGTGAGGTTTATTCCTATCATTTTTCTCTCCTGTTTTTTTCCTTGGGTTGCTTTGGTGAGTCAATTGCTAGGCTCTAAATCTATAGTTGCCAGCGTTTTACTGCTATTGACCATAAAACTGCCCAGTCACTGGGCTGTGAACAAAGCAGATGCAAAATTGCTCCTATTGCCTGCTGCCCAGCTGTACAGCACAACAGCCAGAGGCAGAAGAGGAAAACTCTCCCCGTGTTCCTTAGATTCAGGAGTCTATTCAGTCATCTATGGGACAACCATGTAATTACAAATTGTTGGCTGCCTAGGGGCTCTTATTTGTTAAATAAAGCTACCTCCATCTTCCTATCTGAACTTCCACATTGCTATTATATAGAGGGTAAAAAATATTTAGTTTCTCAGTACATTTTAGCTAATTCTTTAAAATTAATAATTTGTATATAAAGGTAAATAATGTTGTTCATTATATTTAGTACCCAATTATAATTAATTTCCATGATTAAATACACTTATTTACTTAGAGTAAAATTAATGTCTACACTGATTGCGCAGGCACAATGACACCTGCGGGCTTTGGTGTGCTAAGTACATCAGCACACTGATCCCTGGCTGGAATTTAGAGATGTGGGCAGTGAACAGAAGTGTGATACGAAAAGAAGGGAGTGATGCGAAAGGCAGCATGCTAGGCAGGAAGGAAGCTAAAATAAAAGTCACCCATGATGACAGAGTAGGCATCCAAGGGGGACGTTATGGTTAGGATCTAAAGTATCCCCCAAATGTCTTAAGCATCTGCTCAGAAGTAGCTGGTCACTGGGAACATGCCCAAGAAGACTGCATCCTTATCCCTGGCTCCTGGCTCTTTCCTTTTCCTTTCTCTTTCTGCTTTCTGTTTGCTGTGTGCCGAACAGATTTTCTCTTTCTCTTTCTGCCTCAGAGACAGCTCACCGTGGACTGAACCTACTGGAAACTATTAGCCAAATAAACATCTCCTGCTTCAAATCATGGCATTGGGTATTTTGTCCCAGCCATGGGAAACTGAATAATACAAAGGACAGAGCAAGAATTTGTGTGGGAAGGGTGTTCATCTCTTTTGCACCTCTGTAAAACAATATTATAGACTGGATGGTATATGACACAGAGAAACTTAGTTGTTGATGATGCTGACATATGATGAGTATCTTCTTATTGTCACAAAAGGGACCAAACCACTCCTACTATAACATCAGTCAGCTTTGCTTATGTCAGTTGAACTCTCATGAACTAAACACCTCTGAAAGCTCCCACCTCCAATTGCAGTCAAGCGCAGATTAAATGTCTCAAAATGACAAACAGGTCAACCATACTAGTTTGTAATGGAGTCCATATGATACTAATAGCTAACACTTATTTTTCATTCAATTCACAAGCCTCACCTCCAAGAAACGAAAGAGCTGGAACTTGACTCATACAGCATTAGGAGTTATAGTCTCCCAAACCTCTGGTTAACTCAACAACAAGGGATAAGGTAAAAGAGACAGCACAGTGTGATTTTTGAGAATTCAGGAAGGTGAGAGCCCTCGTGATTATGATGAAGACCTCCATGGACTTATCAGCATTTATTGGATCTTTAACTTATTAGGGGAGAGCTGAAGAGTGCTGGGAATAGCTGCAGCAAAAAAGAAATTTAAATGAACAGGGCTGTAGGAAAGTAAAACAAAGATATGACAAGGAGTAAGTTTTTGCTTAATGAGAGAACTATTTGATCTCTAAGTCTGGAAGCACTGCCCTTGAAAATCTGAGGGTAAGTCATTAGTGCCTGCAGCCACAGTGCTATCTTGACATCACAATGCCGTAGACCATTACTAGTCTCTACTATGACCATTGGTGTAGAGAGTTCTGTTACTGTAAGCCAGGTACTGGCTCTTCAGCTAAGTCACATAGACCTGGGACCGACTCATAAACTAATATACCAAAGCCAATTCTAAGGCCTGCTCAGTGCTGCCTCAGCATGGTCTCTGTCAGGACACAGTAAACATAAAGCCCTTATTTCAAATGTGTACTCACCTGCCCTGGCTCATAGCAATCAGGAGATTTTAACCTGCTCTGTGGTACCCACAGAGCTATAGAAACTAGACTTTCAGCATGCTCTGACTCCTCAGTCCTCTATGTGCAGTGTCCCCTGGCCTTGGCCCATGGATCAATACCAGATTGTGGTCTGTGAGGAACCGAGCCACAGAGCAGAAGATGGGGGGGCAACAGTCAAAGCTTCCTCTTATCTATAGTCGCCCCTCCTCACATCACTACGTGAGCCCCACCTGCTGCCAAGTCAGCAGTGGCACCAGATTCTCATAGAAGCGAACTGTGCCTGCTAGGGACTGACCTTTTCCCCTCCTCTCCATTGTTTCAAAACCACTTCCCTAGCCCTGTCCACAGAAATATTATCTTCCATGAAACCAATCCTCAGTGCTCCAAAGGTTGCAAGCAGTCTACTGAGACTGGGGCAAAAATGCACAGAAATTTTCACAGAATCTCTGTGGAGTAGATTATTGTCTTACTTCTAGCTATAGTTTCAGTGAAGATAATTTTTAAGAGGTTTTCTTTTTTCTTCTTTTTTTTTTTTTTTTGTATTTTTGCATGTGTCAAGACACTTTAGAATCTCATTTCTATTGTGTTGTGGTTGTCATTTTTATTTTGATGTATATATTATTTTTCTTCCACCATGCTTATTTTCCTGCTTTTTGTGTTTTGGGTCAAATTTACTGCAAGATACAAACGTTCTTAATATCTCTTACATGCATGCATATATGGCCCATTTTGTGTCCTCATACATACATTTAATATCAAAACTCCTTTTTCCTTTCCAAATTAAAATGAGTAATATAGGCTGAGGAGATAGCTCAGCAGTCTAAATGTCTCCGTGGACCCAGGTTCAATCCCCAGTACTAAATGCTGCGATGGCCCCAGAACCCCCAGCACACTGAGCTAAACCCAAACATGGTGGCCCATGCCTGTAAACCTAGTGCTGGTGAGGCTGAGACAAGAGGATCACCAAGTTGTAACTGCATAGTGAGACACCATACCAAAAAATTTAAAATATTATTACATAATAATTGTACAGAATAATGAACTTCATGGTGGCATTTTCATACATACATACAAGGTACTTGGATCATATTCAATTCAAATAGCTCTCTCTGACTTCTCTTCTCTTCTTTAATTTTCTTCCTTCTACTTTAAAGCAACATTTTCCCCCTAGATTTCACATATAAAACAAAGCACACAATTCTTGTCTAACTGTGGTTTATTTAACTTAGCACCATGGTCTCCAGTGCTGTCTACTTTATAGCATATGACAAGATTTTGTCATTCTTGACAACTGAATAATACTCCATTGCACATGTATGTATGCCACATTTTCTTTATCCACTTAACCACTGATGAGCAACTAGGCTGATACTATATCTTCCACTGTGAGTTATACCACAAGAAGCATGGACACAAAAGCATGCCTACAGTATACTAACTTTAATTCCTGCCAGTATATAGCAAGGAATAACACAACTAGGTTATATACAGTGTTTCTAATTTTAGTCTTTTGAAGAACCTCTATTTTGATTTCCCTAGTGGCTGTATTAATATAACATTTTACCAGCTGAGTTCCTTTCCCCCTACCTTTTTGGTAGTATTTATTTATTCATTTATTTATTTAACATTCTTGATGATCGCCTTTCTGACTGGAATGAGATGGGATATCTATGTAGTTTTGATTTGCATCTTCCTAATGGCTAGCCATGTTGACTATTTTTCATATACTTAACGGCCTTTTGCCCTTTTTTGTTTGAGAAATGTCTGTGCAGTATCTGTTCCTTTGCTCTGAAGTTTTAAAATTCTTTATGTGCTTGGATGTTAATTCTCTATTTGGAGGGTAGCCTGCAAAGATTTTTCTCCCGTTCTGGAGTCAGTCTCTTCACTCTGTTAATTGTTTCCTTTGCTATGCAGAGATTTAAAATCGATGCAGTCCCATTTGTCAATTCTTGTTACTATTTCCTTAGCTCCGAAAGTCCTCCTACACAGCAAGTCATTGCTTGTATGGAGCATTTCTTCTTAGTTTTCTTCTAGATTTTTCTAAATTTCAAATCTCTCCCTTCGGTCTTTGATCCCTTTTGAGTTGCTTGATGTGTACATGGTGAGCAACCTAACTGAAATAATTTATATATGGATATCATTTCTCCAGCACCATTTGTTAAAGATAGAGTAGACACCATTTGTCCTATCTACAGAATATGCTTTTTGCCTTTTTAAAAAAGAATCAGATAGCTGCAGCTGAATGAGTCTATTCCTTTGTACTTATACTGTTCCATTGGGTTGTGTATCTATTTTTTCTAAAAGCACCTTACCACTTTTGTTATATAGCTTTATAGCTTATTTTTTAAATAATTTTTTTATTTTTATTTTTATTTTCTTGTTTCAGAACTTTTGTTTGTTTATTTATTTATTTTTATGGCCGGCTTAGCCTGCCCTGAGGGCAGGGCTGGTGCAACATGTGGTGCCGGGGATCGAACCGAGGTCCCTGCAGCCTCCTAAGCTTTCCTAAGCAAGCGCTTTAGACCACTGAGACATCCTGCCAGGCCCCTTCATAGCTTATTTTGATACCAGTTATTGTGATACAGCACTGCTCTTTGCTATGGTTGTATCTAGATGCCCCCCACAAAGTCTCACGTACTCATGGTTAGTGCATTTCGTAAGTGGCTGCATCCGGGATGTGTGAAGCTGCGGTCAAGGATGTGATACTGGGATTGGTTCATGGTGCAGTGCTAGCAGTAAGGGTGCCTGAGCTTACACTGCCACCCTGCAGGTGGATAGCTTGAATAGGAAGAGGGTTCCTGCTTGTCACTTGTCACTTGTTGCTTGCATGCATTTTTTGCTTTCTCCTTGCTACAAACTGTTTCTCCACTGCCATGACCCTCTCCCATGCCACTTTGCCTTGAAGCCAGCTGCTTATGGGCTGAGCCCTCTGCAAAGTGTGAGCCAAAACAAGCCTTTCCACTTTTAACTTTGGGTGCTTGGTATTTTGTCTCAGTGATAAGAAAAAGTAGCTAAAACAGCGGTTCTCAACCTATGGGTCACGACCCCAGTGGGGGTCAAACGATCAAAACACAGGGGTCTCCTAAGCCATCAGAAAATACATATTTAAACCCATGCTATACCATGGTGAAATGTTATTTATTGGAAGTAGTAATAAGTATTTCTCAACATATAATTAAATATTGTTTTGTGATTAATCACTATGTTTAAATTATGTTTGATTTGTAGCAATGAGAATACATAATGCATATCAGGAATTTACATTCCGAATCATAACTGTAGCAAAATTAAAGTTTTGAAGTAGCCATCAAAATTATTTTTTGGTTTGGGGTCACCGCAATATGAGGAACTGTATTGAGGGTCACGGCATTAGAAAGGTTGAGAACCACTGAGCTAAGACATTCTTTCTGCTCAGGATTGCAAAGGTTTCCTTTTGTCCAAAAGTTTACATAGCTATATTTCTCCCTTTAGCCTTTTAAAAATAGATTTTTAATATTTTCTTTTCTTTTTTTTTTTTTTTTGACAGACCTCATTTCTTTATAGCAGTTGTAGGAATGCAGAAAGTAGAGGATAAAAGTACAGAGCTCTCATCTCTGCACTCCGGCATGCAACATGCATCGAGGGGACTAGCCTTTGCCGTTCAATTACCTGGTTCCTTTGTCAAATGTAAGTGGATTTATTTGTGTGAGTGTATACTGGGGCTCTCTATTCTCTTCCCATGGTCTGTTTGTCTGTTATTTCATCAAGACCACACTATCCTGATTATTGTAGCTGACATTACATAGTACATGTCCTCAGACTTTGTTGTTTCTTTCTGTATTGGGCTAATTGGAGTCTTTTCATTCTCCATATAAGGGGTGGAATCAACTTAGCAATAAAAAACATGAATGTAATCTTGCCAGAATTTTTATTAGTATTTCACTGAACCTATCAGATCAAGCTGGAAAGAACTGATATTTGGCAATGCTAACCCCTCCTATTTCCATGGGATAGCTCTCCGCTTCTGTGGTCACTGCTTGATTTGATTCATCCAGTTGCAGCTTTGCTCATACAGGTCTCATACATGTCTTCTACTTATATAGTGAAATGTTTCATTATCAGTGCTGACGTTAATGACATTACTTTTTTATTCTAAAGGCCAATTGTTCTTTGCTAACACATAAGAAAGCCATTAACTTTATTTATTTATTTATTTTTTGTGGGACCAGGGTTCAAACTCATGACCTTGCACTTGCCCTGCAGGCACTTGTGCCTCAGAGCTATCTCCCCAGCTCCAAGCCATTAACTTTATAATTTAACCTTGTATCTTGTAACCTTGGTCCCACTGTATTTGAGGAAAGCATTGTTATTATTCTTTCAGATTTTTGTGTATATAGTCAAGTCATCTATGTGCAAAGGCAATTTTACTTATTCCTTCCCAATCTGTATAACTTTTTTTTTTTTTTTTTTTTTTTGATGTATTTAGTACAGAGTCTCTAGGGTCTCACTACACAGATAAGATTCGTAGTGATCCTCCTGCTTTCAGCCTCCCAAGTGCTAGGATTACAGGCATGCACCAACATTCCCAGTCTCAGTTGTCAGCTCAGCGTGCTCCAGGGGCAGGGCAGGCATGGCAGGTTGGCGATCAGACCCTGGTTGCTGAGCCTGCCTAAGTAGGTCCTTTAGTCTGCTGAGCTATCTGGCCTGCCCTTATATTAACTTTTCTTGTCTCATTTATTTGGTTAGGACTTGGAAGTCCTTATGATGTCAGATAAGAATGGTAAAAGAAGGTATCTTTGCCCTGTTCTTGATATCAAAAGGGAAATATATCATTTTTCATCATGAAGCATGATGTCATCTGTAGGTTTTTTGTACATGTTATTTAATAATTTGGGGATGTTTTCCTCTATTCCTAAGTTGCTAAGAGTTTTTATCGTAAGTGGTTGTTGCATTTTGTCAGATGTTTCTTTTCTGTATCCATTGATATAGCCACATAATTTATAGAGTCATACAGTTTTTCCTTTTTAACTTGGTGTTGTGATCTATTACATTAATTTTGGAATGGTGAACTGGCTTTGAGTACCTGAAATAAATCTCATTTTATCATGTATAAATAATTTTGTAGGTTTTAAAATTCAATTTACTAATATTTTCTTGAAGTTTGAAACATTTTTTATCTGAGAGATATTCATCTAATTTTTTTTTGGCAATGTCTTTGTGTGCTTGGGATATTAAGATTATGAGGTATTGTAGAATAAAGCAGGAAGTATTCTCTGTGTTTTTACTTTCTTCTTAATCCCTTTCTAATTCTAAATTTTCCCATGAATCCAAAAAAGTGTTAATAATCCTAAACTCATGTAGGTTAAATCCAGGTCTGCCTCATACCATATGTTATATCACATTGCATTTAAGAGAAAGGAGACTATTATTACCTCTTAATCATTTTGTAGCCTTTGGCTTCAACACTATGGGTTTTATTTTTTTTAATTTTATTTATTTATTTTATTTTCTTTTATGGGACTGGGGTTTGAACTCACGATGTTGCACTTGCCAGGCAGGCACTTGTGCCATGGGGCTATCACCCCAGCCCCTATGGGTTTTATGAAGAAAAGAGGAAGGAGTAAAAATCTTGTCTAAGCCAAAAATACTTTCTTATCAGTAATAACATGAAGAGAAATTTCCTAAACTCATCTTTCCCTTGGAAATGGTCTTGGGATTATCAATAAATGCATATGTTAGGCATCATTGTAAATCAAACAAAATAACTTTTATAACACGTCCATTATAGGGAGAAGGTAAGCATAAAAAGAGACCCACTCAGAACACGAGCAGCTTTTTATAAGGAAAATTACTGTGAATAAAACTGCCTTTAAAATGCTCTTTACCAACAACCAAAACATAACTTCTAGAAAAAAAATTTTTAACTATAATTCCAGCACCAGTGACAGCACACTGTACATAATACAGTTTCTTTTGTGCAAAAGTAAGAACATGAGTACAAAGAGAACATTTATGAGAGCCAACACGATCAATTTGAGGAAAATAGCAGTTATAAACGGCAATCCAATTTCTTTTCTGTCTAGAAAATCAATGAACCCACTAGCGTGTAATAAATCGGTCAATTACACATAGATACCAGGCTCTACAAAAGATGTAATATTAGGTTTTGCAAATCAGTACCGTCTCACAGATTTTGTAATGGTGAGTTCCACTAATTAAAATGTCAGTATAACACATTGCCTTTCAGTCAAAGAGCTATAGACTCACCCTCTGTAATGATGGAATGCAATCATTAGATAGTGGACAAAGCCCACATGTTAGCAAACAACAACAAAAGCCACTAGATTGCTCAAAGAAAGTTAAAGAGCTGAAAAAGTACAACAGAGGTAGGTGATCTTCGGCTCAGCTGCCCAGTGAATGTGCCCAGAGCAATACTCACTGGTTTCCATGACAACTTAAGATCCTGCCTAGGGCTCATCACTAAGCTTGTAGAGTTAAGATTGGGCTGCAGGATGAATAAGATTGGGATTTCTTACTGAGCCACATCTCCAGTACTTTATTTATTTATTTATTTTTAATTTTGTAATAGGTTCCCAATAAATTGCCCAGGTTGACCTGGAACTCCCAACCCTTCTGAAGTTCCCTAGACACAGGGATTATGGGTATGTACCACTATGTCCATCAAAAAATTTCAAAATTAAAACCTTTTTAAAAAATGTATAATTCTAAATTTTAATTATTTTTGGTTCATTAATACTTTTAGATTGATAAAATAGATTAACATCTTTAAAATTTATGTTCCCTAATTGTAACTAATTTTGATTATTTTAAAATAATAAAACTTACCCTAATAAAATTGACCTTTTAAAATATCAACAATTGCATTATTATTTGAATGTTTTTGAATTTTTACACTAATATTAAAATTTTTATTACTAAAAATTATATTACTAAAATTGACTAATATTTTAAACTTTTGGATTTCTAACTGAAAAAAAATCAAGGCACATTTAAAGCTTTCAAACTGGTCCTCAGCCTCATGGCTTGGGACCATATCCTGTGTGGCCATTCCCCTCTCTGTTCTGTACCCAGAGAAACCAGGCAGAAGCTTTCAGACTTTATTGAAAGGCTGCCTTGGATTCTACTCCCTGGCCACGAGAAACCACGAGTCAGTCTGGATTTCTATGAAAAACCCTTCTGCTAGGAGGGTATTAAATATTTGGAGCCATGATGGAGCACGAATCAATCTTAATTTTCTCTGACCCCAACGTTTTATTTTATCTCTGTTGTCTTTCTCTGTTTTTCTCAGTCTTGAGCAACAACAGCAACACCCCCTGTGTTTGGCTTCTTTCTTCATTCTGTGGGAAAACTCACTGAACACCAGCAGGAACCTGATGCTCTGCCTTCAGTGCACAGTGTGCCTGAAAGCTTGACTCCAGATCACTGAGACAGCTGGGTTATGTCCCTCGCTGGCGTGGTTAACAGCTACCATGGAGGAATTGTGGCACACATCCCGCCTGCCCCAGGACCAGTCAGCGTTTTGTCTAAATTGTAGCGTGGCTCTACAGGGGCCTCTAAGGTTGGTGCTGGCCTACAGGATTGGCATCCTTAGAAGAGATACCATGCAACTTTCTCTTCGTGATTTTTCTGGCAGGTGTGTCTCAAGAGAGGCCCCGTGAGGGAAAGGGAGAACCTTGACTGTGGACTACTGGCTTCCAGAACTTGAGAAAGTTTATTTTTATGGGTGAAGGAAATCAGTCTATGATATCTGATTGTGGCTACCCAAGCTGATCAATATAATAGCAGAGCAGTGTCCCAGAAAGGGACAACCCTCAGGTAAGGTTTTGTCTGTCAGACACTGCTCTGGCAGTCTTAGAAGGCTATGATTTTAAAAAATAAAGCCCATGTCATTGACCTTGAAGTTTGAAAAGATGGTGTGTTCCCTGAGTATCTGTGAGTCTTGAGGTAAGGGCATACATATATATATAGAGAGAGAGAACAACTTCTGGAGGGTGACTTCCCATTTGTCTGCTAACTCACATGAAAGAAACTGCTCAAGCCTCAGGGCACAACCATTAGGCACAGTGATCATTGTCATAGCATCTCACAGACGGGGTGCAGATGTCCAGTGCCATTCACCAAGGCTGGACAACCTGTGGGTGATCAAGGAAGGAAAAACAGGAATCTGAAATCTATCTCCATAATTCTTCTTGATCTTTGGGTGCTTCTTTTGGAAATAAAATAGAGAATTCATTGTGACTTCTTTGTGTGTGTGTGTGTGTGCACACGCTCACGCACGTGTGTGTTTTAGGGAGGGGTCTACAGGGTGTTCAGGGACTCACTACTAGATTGGACTCATAGTGATCCACTTGTTTACAGCCACCCAAGAGCTGGGGTTACAGGTATGCACCATCACGCCAAGTCTCAATTGCCATCTCAGCATTTCCTGGGGGCTGGGCTGTCATAGCAGGCCCGGGGATTGAAACCCTGACCCCCATGCTTGCTTGCAGGAACTTTAATCTGCTGAGATATTTGGCTAGCCCTTGACTTATTTACTCTTAACCAAGACCTGTGATTGTCCCTGATCCCCTTAACTTCTCATTTCTTCAGCGACAGCCTGCATAAGTACACTATGTTCAGTGAATGATACCTTCCCATTAGAAGCAGCTTGGTGGAAGTATTTGCAAGTAATATGAGCAGGAAAGAATTTGCATGCATTGGGCTGACTGTGACTTTTTTCTGAGAATAATCAGTGACATCTTGATTGATTCTTCCTTATTTTAGTGCTCTGGATTTCATGCTTACTCTTTTTTTTTTTCCATTTTTTGTCTCTTTCATGTTTTCTATCCTCCAAATAAACATTCTAAATCATGTTTGACCATGACTATATCCTGAACTTCTTAGATATTACTTCTAAAATGCAATGCATAAAAATGTAACTATTTGTATTGTTAAAGTCTATCAATATTGATACTATTCTAGATATTCGCTTTTAAGATGAATTTCTCTAGGGAGCTAAAGTTAACCCTTTTCCATGGCTCTTCAAATAGTAAGTGAATAGGTACAATCTGTGTCCTGCTTCAGAAAAGAGGATTAGATCTAGGGGGAGGAAACTGTGAATAGAGCCCTTGATTTCCCTGCTATCAGTTGGTAGTGTATCCACCTGACCATGACATGTGGGTAAATGTTACTAGTTGGTTTTCTGGAAGGGGTGTGTTGATTTCTATACACACAACTTATTTTCACCCTCCAAAACAGCTTCACTGAAAGTGGAGTTGAGAAAGATGAATATAATTGAATCACAGCCCCCTGTATATTGTGGATGCTGGATCTAGATACTTCATACAAAAGGGAATTGGCCTCTGCATTTGCTCTGTAGTAAGAGACTTATTTTGATGAATGCTTTTTCCTTTGAAATCAGACTTCGTTGGGCAGATGAGTAGATCAGCAGTCTGATAAGTGCCCCCTTGGCAAGCACAAGCACCATGGTTTGGACCCTGGTACTGCATGCCTTGCTGGTTCCAGAACCCTGGGCACACTGTGCAGAAATTGGGCATGGTGGCACACACCTGTAATCCCAGCTCTGGAGAGACTAACACAGGAGGATCACTACAAGTCTAGAAGTCCAAGCTGTGTACCGAGACCCTGTAATACGTAAATAAATAAACAAAGAAGAAGGAAAAAATCCTTTAAGAAAGAAACAAAAATCAGACTTTGTGACTTGGTTCTGCATCCTTATCTCAGGCACCAGCCCTGACACATGCACAAGACAGTTGGCACAAAGACAGAGATGCATCAGAATCTGACAGCGCTCTTCTACATTCCCTCCCCCAATCCACACCCGTCACCTCGCTGAGCTGAAGGACAGTATTTTACCACAGAGAATCATTCCCACCATGTCTCTTCAGTTAACACTGACAAGTGCAATTTTCCACCTCAGTGGAAGATGGAATGACATTGATGAAATACTGATGTATATTCAATTTAGTTTATATGGAGAAAATAAAAAGAGTAAGACTCCATTGTCTGCTCCCATCAAACATGAGAATAATGTCTGTCCTACGTGGTACTTCACATTTCTAGGGACAGCTGTTTTCCTGCCCAAGTGGCTGCACACTGCAGGCTCAGTCAGGGATTGCTCTGGCTTGTCCAGTTCCATGCCTCATTTTTCAGTAGTCTACAGAGTTCTCTGGGCTGCCCACTCTCCTCTGTAAAACTCCCCTGATGCTAAATTAAACAACTTTGGGATTTGCTTGCCGGTAAGAATTGAGGTTCTCAGGCTAGAAGGCCTGGGTTGAGATCTCAAAGGCCTCAGCTACTGGTTTACGTCCTTAGGCAAATCCCTCTCCACAGCTCAGGTTCCTCATCTGTAAAAAGGAAATAGCACTCCTCACAGAGCTAATATGAGGCTTGAGTGAATGAACGCAGGCAGAACCCTTAGAATCGTGCCTGGCGCATACAGGACCTCAATAACTGCTAGCTATTATCATCATGCTGAGAATATTTTCACAAAAAATGGTTGACGTCAACCAGTTTCAAATACAAAGGAGAAATAAACAGCCATTAAGCCATTGTTTTTCGTGGCACATATTTTACATTTTTCAGACATAAAAAGCCTCTTCATAGTAGAATAGTTTCAAATTTGGTGCAAAACAGAGAATATGTGTTTAATTTTTCCATGGTATTAAGCAGTTTAGAAGTTGATCACTCTTTAAATTCAGCATCTGTTAATGTTTAAAGCAATTCATAGTTTTCCCCAGAGCACAAGGTTTTGGACAAAGACAACAAGAAACAAAAGTGCCAGAATGGGCTCAGAGCTGGGTTTCGGAAATAGACATTATATGCAGAAAATCTTCATACTAAGTACTGTATATGCACTCTTTCAGTTCCATATAAACAAAACACCATCCTCCTAAAAAATTCTCTGATGTTTATTTTTTCAAATTCTGGAATGGTTATGCTAATTTTAATGTCACATTCTTATTTCTTTCTCTGCAAAATCTATTGTTTTGCCTTAGTATTCTGAAGTTTCTTTTGCTTTAATTTGGCATATCATTTTTTAAAGTCTACAACATTTTTAATGCATGGGCAATTTAAAGAACTGCAGCCCTTTAATTGTGCTACTTTTGTTTTGTTCTTGCTATTCTGTGGGAACCAACAAAATGACAGGAGGGAGACTTCTTGCGTTTGTGAAAGCAGATTTTACAATTGTGAAATTGTCTAATGGATTTTCTAGAGAGAATTCATTTATTCATTCAACAAATAGACATGGAACCCTAACCTAGAGAAGGGCTGGGCCAACTGCCAGGGCTGTCATGATGAACAAGGCACGACCTCAGTCCCTGAGAAGCCCTTAGGAGGGAAAACAAGGAAACCCTGTGCTACTCAACTACATGGACACGCTTAGGGTTATGTGACAGCAGGACAGAGGGTATACTTAACCCAAAACCTGAGAAAAAGAACAGGATTTCCAGGGAATTTGACATTTAACAGAGATATATACAATAAATAAGATTTATTTTATTGAATAATGTTTATTTCTATACCATTTGTAGAAAGATATATAGTCAAACTATATAATGCTACACATTTATATTGTTAATATTTATTAAAAGACCGTCTCAGTTTTAAAGTTCCAAGGACATATTTATTTATTTATTTATTTATTTATTTATTTATTTATTTTGACAAGTAGGTTGTAAATTGAGAATATTTCCAAATTGAGAATTTTTACATGTATCTGCAGAAGTCATATTCCTCATTTGAGAAGTCCTCCACAAGTGAAACAAGTGAGTGAATCCAGGAGAGGGTGACTTGATAAATTCCACAAGAGAAGCGGCCTCCAAAGGGTGATAAGACATGGGGAGGCTTCCAGTTACACATGGCCACTGCGGAAGCCTACAGAATTTGCAGAATTCAAGAAGGCAGAAGGACAAGTTGCTCAACAAGCATTGTACTGTGAAGAAGCAGGGCTTTTCTGGAAAAAGATGCCAAACAGAACTTATATCATGCAGGAGGAAAAGGCACTGCCAGGGCACATGCTCAGGAAGGACAGATTGAAGTTTTGCTGTGTGTGAATGCAAGCACCGATCCAAAGATTAAGCCACTGCTGAGGAACATTCCCAGACCTCTGATGCCTTTAGAAAATAATATGTGCCACTGCCTGTGGAGGGCCATGGGGCCATTATTAATGAAATGGCTATGTGAGGTGTTTGCACCCACCATTAAGTAATACCTGTCTGATGACCAGCTGCCTGAAAGATGCCTTCTTCAGATGGCAATATCCCAGCACACCCTCCACCTTTGGTAAATGATACGGGTGCAGCGTGTGACACCTCTTCTGTAGCCCATGGACCAGTAAGTGACCTGCATCTTCAAGAAACTGCACACAAAGGTACTATCCACCACATGTTTTAATATCACTGAAGAGATATTCCTAACTTGAAGAGTTCTTGAAGAAATATTAATGTCTCCCACTGCATGAATCTCTCATTGGCAAAGCCTGGGAGGATATCACACACCGGACCTTAAAGTCAGCCTAGAGAAAAACTGTGGTCAGAGTATGTCCCTGAAAGGAACTTTGAAGATTCTGATGAGCACAAGTAGTGAAGGAGATTGTGTCCTGGGGCAAGAGCTTGGATCTGGATGTCGGTGGTGCAGACTTAGAGGAGCTGGTTGATGATCACAGGGAGGAGCTGACAGCACAAGGACATGCTGAGCTGCAGAGGGAATAGCCCAAGGTGCCTGATGAGGAGAGTTGCACTAAGGAAGAGGAAAGCAGGGAGAGGGCAGCTGTGGGTGATAAATCCATTATGGAAAAATGGACTGAGGGCCAGGATTTCTGGGAGAAGCGCCACTCCAACATACCTGTAATGACCAGAGTGCTGAATCTGGTCATGCTCTCTCATTTCCTGGGTCACCTCATTATTCTTTCCTCCTACTATACTGGTTTGTACTTTGTTTCATATCTTTGTAGTTTAAAAAAGATAAGTATGGGTTCCCGCGACTAACTTCCTATTCCAGCCCAGACCCAAATCGCACTGCTGGGAGCTGAGCCTGCGCGCCCGCCGCGGGTAAGCTCCCTGCGCCCCTCTGCCCCGCCTCTACGTTCCCGCAACTAACTTCCTGCTCCAGCCCAGACCCAAATCTCACTGCTGGGAGCTGAGCCCGCTGGGTCAGGATCCTTGGCCTGCCTTCCCTTTCCCCGCCACCCCCTTTTTTTTTTGAACCCCTCCAGCCCAAGCTCCAGCACCAAACCCATCAAATAGCCCATTTGGCAACCGATCTGGTCCACGAGCCTACCAGGACTACTCAACCCCAAAGCTCCACCTCCACCTACAGACCACATCCACCAGGATTCACAAAAGCTAGAAGCCAGAGCCCCAACACAAGAGTCAGGAAACTCTGTAGAAGAACCACCTTGGAGTCTCCAGACCAAACGCCCATAGACACAGCATAACATCACCAAAGTGCAGAGGTCGCTTCCATACAAAATGATAACAACAAGGAGTAGGAGGCAATCTCAGGACCCGTGCCCACCCAAACCAAATACAGAAGATAAGTATGGCTTAGAATGATTAACCTTATTTGTGTCGGACCTCATGGGAAAATGTTTTGAATTTGTTTTATTTATTTATTTTTTCTTTCAAATAGTTTTACTTCATCAATATATTCACGGATATTTTCAAGTTAAAATTATTAACAGAAACTTAAGTAAATAAATGTTTATTTGAAGACCAAAATATAATACCCCACATCTGAAAAGAATAAAATATGCTTTCCTATATTTGTCTTTTAAGTATGTTTAAAGTCATATACACAAGACAGATGATAGATAGATAGATAGATAGATAGATAGATAGATATAGATAGATAGATAGATAGATAGATAGATAGATAGATAGATAGATAGATAGATAGATAATCTTCATGAAAATTTTAAGTGTTGCAACCTTTTTAGCTACTTGACATTATGGTCTAGGGAGAAATAATAATTTTTTTTCTTTTTCATGAATTTTATTAATTCTAGCTATTATGGCAATTAGAACTACATATTAAGTTAATTGAAGTGTTTTATTGTTTGAAATTTCAAATGTATATCTTTTTATATATCTCTAACTTTTATATATCTCTGAACATCTTTAACAATTGATACGATCACTTAAGATTCATTCCTATATCCATGAAGGAATAACTAGAATTTAGTTGCTATACAAATTGACAAATAAAAAGAGCTATAACATATACATTATTTTATGTGTGTGAGATATATATGTGTGTGTATGTATATATGGATATATTAAAATGTATTTAGTACAAGGTCTACAGGGTCTTACTGCCGATTAGACTCATGTTTTCAGCTCCCAAGCACTGCAATTATAGGTGCTCTACCATGCCCCATCTCAGCTTCCTCTGAGTGTGTCCCCCGATCCCCACAACTACCTAAGCAGGCACCTCAGTCCAATGAGCTCTCTGGCTTCATGGGAAAATTTGATTTGGAGTGTGATCAATTTGGTTTGGGACTAGAACTGTAGAATGAATTAAATTCATGAACTGAAGTATAACTATAATTTCTATCTAGCTTAGCTGTCTGTAATAACACTATACCATCACAATGGGGATTAGGACTTTAGCATATCCTTGGGGGAAGACATAAGAATTCAGTTCATACTCTTGCATAATCATTCCAATATTTAAATTTTCCTATGTGAGAAATAGATAACTCATTTTAATCAAAAGGTTTTCTGGTAATCAGGTTTATTAAGGTGAAACACTGAAATGCTGAATTTTTAAGCTCAGCAAACATAACAAACTGGGCTTTCCTAACTCACACAAAAAATTAATATATAAAATTAAAACCACATTTAATTTTAAAATTACAAATTAGAGATAAAAATATTTCCTGTTTTTGTTCAATGTATATCCACAATAGGGGGCCCGGCGGGATGGCTCAGTGGTCTAAAGTGCCTGCTTGGGAAAGCTTGGGTGGCTTCAGGGACCGAGGTTCGATCCCCGGCACCACATGCTGCGCCAGCCCTGCCTTCGGGGCGGGCTGAGCCAGCCATAAAAATGAGTGAATAAACAAATAAAGGTTCTGAAGCAAGAAAAAATAAAATAGAAAAAAATTGTTCATAAAAAAAGTATATCCACAATGTACACAGTGGCTACTTGTGAAAACATGACATCCACGATGCACTTTTATTACTCTGTTTTATCCTTCTTTTGAAATATAATACTACATTTTTCAATGCGATGGTATGTCAGCCCTGCTGACTCATCCACTTTGCCTCTTCTTCTTCCCGTTACACAATCTGTCACAGGCCAAACCCCATTCTAGGTCAACCTCTCGCTTGTAATTGGCTGAGGATACTCTTTCAACTGGTTGATTGCTGACCCACTATTCATAGCCACAAACCTCAACAAGTACTCTGCACTGCTCAGTAACCCCAAGTTTCTCTAGCACATTTCTGAATATTTTCTCTGCTATTTAAAACACCCCCATACCACATCCCTCCCTGCTCCCAGCCCATGAGTCTACCTTGTTTTCCACTGAAGTGACAGAAATAGTAGAAGCAAACCTCACAATCAGAAATGTCAGTGTCATGCCCATAATCCCAGCATGCTTAGAGGCTGAAGCAGGACGATTGCAAATGTGAGCCCAGCTTGGACAACATAGTGGTTTAGTGACACCCAGTCTGGCACTATATTTTATTTTTATTAATATTTAATACAGAGTTTTCAGGGTCTCACTACATGGATTGGACTTCTAGTGATTCTCCTGTTTTCAGCTTCGCAAGTGCTGGGATTACAGGCATGTGTCATCACACCCAATCTCAATCACTGTCTCAGTGCTCCATGCTGGGCTGATGATGTACTTTGCCTAAGCCCATGTTTTAGTCACTGAGCTATCTAACCTGCCCTTGGAAATGTATTTTTAAAGTATATGTGTGCTAGTGTGTATGTGTGCCACGGTGTTGGGGTTGTAGCTCATTGTGAAGGTATTGAGTTCAATTTCCAGTGTAATTATCAATTAGTTAATACATTATTAAATAAATAAATGTCAATGAAAGAAAATTTTTAAAACTGAACTGAGTTTCACCTCTATCTCCTATCCCACATAGGGCAGGTACATAATTCCACATTTCTTCACTCTCAAGTTTTTCAGTACCTTCAAACTCAGTCTATTCAGGGCTCCTGTACCTCCTATATTTTTCAAAGAGTGGCATTTAGATCTACAGGATTTCTCTAGTATAATCAGAAGGAAGCACATATGTTAGCACTGAAGCTGAACATCTCTGAAAGAATGACAATTCTTCAGAGTAACAATTTCTTCCTAGAAATACGGTTTCTAATTTCTTACACAGCAAAACCAGAGTTTCTATGTAACCTAGATGCTTGTTCCTTCTGAAAGTCATACTGAACTTAGTCCCTAGTCACATGTTAATGGTATTTAGAGGTGGAGCCTTTGAAGGCTCATGACGAGGTCACAAGCTGGGGCTGCAGGTGGACACTAATGGCTTCCTAGGAAGAGGCCCAAGTTAGCAAGTGTGCTCTGTGTCTGGCCATGTGATGCCCTGCCCTGATCCATGACTCCGTGGAGTCCCTGCCCCTAAGATGGGCTCACTGGGTACTGGGCAATCACTGCTACTGTGCCCTTGGACTTATGTCTCCAGAGTAGTGAGCTGAACAGATCTCTGTACCTTACTCAATCTCTGGTACTTGGTCATGCCAACAGAGAGCCAACTAAAACTAAGTGCCACTGGGGTTATTTCATGTTTCAGTATAAAATTTATTTATCTTTTTACCCACAGCACAAATGCTGATTGTCAAGAATGATATAATTATACCTAATTATTCATTTGGCTTAGTCTAAATTTCAAAGAAATGTAAGATTAATAATGCTAAGATTTTTAGCAACAAAATTGAAATCCTGCCTTCCTCATACTAGAGATCAAAGCCAGGTCCTTCTGTGAGCAACAGCTCCAGGTTTATTTGTTTGCTTTCCCCCATGTCTTAATTCGAGACATACTTTTCTGTTTCTCAGGCTGACCCAAAGTCTGAGTTTCTCCTGCTTCAGGTTCCTGAGTAGTGAGGCTACAAGCATATCCCATCACACTCAGCATGAAAATTATTTAAAATTCATACTACCAGAAAACATGATTATCACTTTTTTGTTTGTTTTTCTTTTTCTTTTTTTTAGAATTTTTAATTTTTTAATTTTTTTCTTGTTTCAGAACTTTTGTTTGTTTATTTATTTATATGGCCAGCTCAGCCTGTACTGAGGGCAGGGCTGGCGCAGCATGTGGTGCCGGGGATGGAACCACGGTCCCTGCAGCCATCTAAGCTTTCCTAAGCAGGCGCTTTAGACCACTGAGCCATTCTGCTGGGCCCTCTTTTTCTTTCTCTTTTTTTAAAATTTTTTATTTTTTATTTTACTTTATTTTTCTTGTTTCAGAACTTTTGCTTGTTTATTTATTTATTTTTATGGCCAACTCAGCCTGCCCTGAGGGCAGGGCTGGTGCAGCATGTGGTGCCGGGGCTTGAACTGTGGTCCCTGCAGCCGCCTAAGCTTTCCTAAGCAGGCGCTTTAGACCACTGAGTCATCCTGCCAGGCCCCCTCTTTTTCTTTTTCAATGTTAACTTTCATTTAAGAATATATCTTACAGTCCAGAAGTGGTGGTATACTCCTGTAAGTCCAGCGGTAGGGAGGCAGAAAGCAGGAGGATCACTATGAGTCCAATCTGTGTAGTGAGACTCTGTGTGTGCACATGTGCACACACACACACACACACACCCACACACACACACCCCTAAAGAATACAGCTTACCACTAAGCTTTATATTAAAGTATTTCCCATAATTTTGGTTTTCTGAAATCCATTTTCTAGTTTCTCAAGAAACAGTACTCTCTGAATTCTTGAATTTTGATACTATTTGTGACAGATAATTAATATTTGAAACTCATCTTTGGTAACTGTCCAATGCTTGGCCTACATTTCCTTTTCTTGAATATCTGAAATATATTTCTAGCATAAAGCAGGGCTATCAAAATCTTTGAGGATATCCTGGTTCTATTTTTCTTTTGTAATCTGGTAAGGTTTTTTTTTTTTCTCCTTCTTTTATTGGCTCAGCCATAGATGTAGCTCAGGGGCACAGCGCCTGCCTGTCACAATTGAGGTCCTAAGTTTAATACACGCTATCAAAACAAAAAAAGAATCACTATTTGTTTTCAGAATTGTTAATTTTGTCTTTTTTCAATATGTAGCATCAATTTTATTATTGTCACTTAAAACTTCTAAAAGCTTTTATTTCTTTTTAAAGTAGTTCTTTTCTTTTTTGAATTTTAAAAAATACATTTTTGCATATATTTAAAATATACAACATTCTGTGATACATGTACTGTAAAATAATTACTGTTATGGAACAAATTAACACATTCATCACCACCTCTAGTTCTGTGGTTCTTACAGCTTGCTGTTCCTTTAATTTAATTTTTTTGTTCGAGTCCTCCTATTTAATTTTGTTGCATCTTATTTCTCTGATTTCTATGCTGATCATTTTTTCCTGATCCTTTTTAAATCTCTTAATTCTTCATTTTTATGTTAAATTGTTACTCTAATATTTACTTTCTCTTAAATATTTATCTATTCTATTTATTTATTCTCAAGGTTTGGCTTAGATGTTATTTTTTTAATGACATATTTTATTTTTAATATTTTTCTAAGTCTTTTTCTTATTCCTGAAGTTTTTCCTCCAATTTATCCTATTCTTTTAGATATTGCAAAATCTTCTTAATGCATTTTCTATTTTTTAAAATATGAGTTTATATCATGTATCTATTTTGAAGGCATATCTACCTGGTTCAACTTCATTGTTTGGGGGAATACTATTTTTTATTTTCCCTTTATTTTAATCCCTTTATTTTCCTCTTTTTTGTGTGAAATTGATATTTCTGAACTTAAGAATACCTTGTTCAACTTTCTAGATATAACACTCCTTTTATCATTGTTTAGTTCTGTGTTTGAAGACACAAAGGCTAACCTTCTGAGATTCTTTGGTTTTGGGCCCTTTTCCTACTTTTAGCCAGACTTTATTTTCCCTTACTTTTGTTGAGCCTCTTCTGTTCAATTTTAACTTGACTTCTAAGAATTTCACCTCAGTGTGGCATGTTGTTCTTAAAAAGCTTTGGCCAGTGACCTTTGTGGGCTCCTGGCTTCATAAGATAGAAACCCTACCATGGAGGGATTTATGGACCACTAAATAAGTGGCGAATCATCATTACCATAGCTTCAAGGAACTAGGTTCCTTCTAATGTCCTCTTCTGTCAGTAACTGAGTGTGGCTGTCACCTCACATAGGATATTTGCTCCACTTCCAGCCATCACCTCCATGTTCTGGACTGAAAAGCAAAAGCTAGAGAAATATCTGAACATGTCTTTGAAAGACTTGTTGCCTTATTCTCATGCCAGAATACAGTATTCCACCATTTGTTCCTTTAAGTAAGACTTGAAAGGCAAGGATGAAGGGGTTTGCGCTTTTGCCTATACCACAACAGGGTTCTAAAAGTGAGAATATGGCACAGTTAGACTATTAGAGAAGCACCGAGGAGCTTAGTGTTCCTCTTTATAGCTTAGATACTCTCAGAGAGCAGGTTTTTCATGTGTATTCCTCATGACCATATCCACAGTGCCTCAACCAATACCTGAGAATTAAACAGGAAACATATAACTGATGAAGAATGAATGAATGAATGAATGAATGAATGAATGAATGAGTGAGTGATTCAATCACTTTTAACTTGATTGGAATGTATTTTTTAACTGTCACATAATTTGAAAAATATAATGATTTGAGGAAGGTGCACAAAAAGAGATGGGTCAATATGTACAAAGCTCTAGTCAGATAGGAGGAGTAACTATTCAACTGCACAGTAGGGTAACTATATGTCATGATTTAGGTTGGCATTGTTCTCTAAAAGTCTCATGTGTTCAGAGGTAGGACTTTGAAAGGAGACAAGGCCATGGGGGTGCTAAACTCATCAGTGGATTAGGGATGGCGATATAGCTCAGTGGACTAAGTGCTTGCTTAGGGAAGCTCAGGAGCCAGGGTTTGATTCCTGGCCCTGCCTGCCACACCGGCCCTGCTCTTGGGCACTCTGAGCCGGCAATGGAGTCCAGGTGTGGTAGCGAGTGCCTGTAATCCCAGCATGTGGGAGGTAGGCAACAGGAGGATCACTATGAGTCAGAGCTACACAGTGAGACCCTGCATAATAAATAAATAAACAAACAAACACACTAATCAGTGGATAAAACCATGCTTGAGGTCAGAGCCAACAGTGCTGCCAGGAGATGCAGCCTGTTTGGAGGAGGTAGATCACTAGGGATATAATGGGGAAGGTGGTGTGCTTACCCTAGCCTTTCTCTCTTCTAGCTATTTTGTTCTCTCTGCTTCTGGCTATCATCTTCCCTGTCATTTCTGCACTGGAACTAGAAGACCATGAACTAAAACCTCAGAAACTGTGAGCCAAGTTAAACCTGCCCCAGAAGCCCTCTTTTGTGAATGTTTTGAGTTTTGCTCTCTTAGCTGCCTGGATGTCCTGATCAATTCAAAATTCTTCCCGTTAGCTGGGGAAGAGCCTGAAGTCAGATGTGCCAGATTTGGTGAACAGGGTGGATGGAGACTCACGGTAATGCTTTAGGAGCCTGCCTTGCTCTTGGGTGACACTTGGCAGCAGCATCTGTCATATTTTTGATAACATTCTATAAAGACACTCATAAAGAGGACTTCCAGAAGTGCTCCAGAAGTAGCAAGAATGATGGCACCAGACTTTTCAAAGCAAGCGGGCATATTCTAAAAGCACTATGTATTTTATTGTAATAAATTTAAAATATGAATACTCATCATATTTTATAATTGTCCCTTGAAAATAGCCTAAAGAGCACAAGAAATAGAAGCTAAACTAATTCTAACATTTTATACTTTAACAGAACATAGATAAATGTTAATAGGAGTGTATTTTCATAAAGAAGTGCTGAGCAAGATTTCTTCACTTTTTTTATATGTTGCTCTAGTGATGTAAAATGAAGAGTTAGCTCAAAGGAAAAGGTGAGGTCAGCCGTTCAGGAAACCAGGCTTCACTTTCGGTGAGCGAGGCCATGACTGAGGTTATGCCATCTCTGTTTTCTTTCTCATCTGTTACATACAGGACAAAAGATAAGGCCTGCTTTGAAGTAGGAGGAAAAGCCAAGCCGAACTTTTATTTCTGGAGTAAGTACAGGATCATTTTGTAACTCCTTGTCCTCTTTCCAGTGCCTTCTGTGTACAATGTATGTGACCAACTGGGACTCATGCAGAAGAGTTTCAATAGAGCTTCTGCCTTCCTGGGGTTCCCAAGAAACTGAAGGAAAGGGCCAACTTCAAGAGAAGTGTCAGATCAATCTCAGAAAAGCATTAGATTTTATTTTTATTTATTTATTTATTTATTTTTATTTTTGGTACCGGAGATCAAACTCATGACCTTGCACTTGCCAGGTAGTGCTGGTAGCAGCATTCATCATATTTTTGATGCTGCTGAGCTATCTCCCCAGCCCTCGAATTTTTCTTATAAGGAACAAAGGAAGAGACTATCTAGAGTCTCAAATTATTTTATCTTTTCTCTTATTCATTTCCTCTTTCATCTCCCTCCATCTTGCTTTCTCTGTGTCAGGCTGGGATCTAAACAACCTCGCTGATAAGAGTTTGTGAGATTTGGGAGAGCTGACTGGAGATAAGGTCGCTAACTTCATCTAGGGATTAATCCACTGCTGAGTTCCTGAGCTGAGTGGACTCGGAGAAGGCAAAGCCTCGTTAGAGGAAGCAGTCATTGAAGTAGCACATTTGAAAGACATAACTTGTCCCTTTTTGACTCACTCCCTCTCCTCTTCAGATACCATGAGGTGAGCACCCTCCCCCACCGTGACCTTCACCATGAAGTTTGGCCTCATTGCAACCTCACAGCAATGATTTTACTGTACTTTTTTGGTTGAATTGTTTTTTAGGGGATGTTTACTTTTTGTTTTTGGTGACAGGGACTGAACCCAGGGCTTTCAGCTTGCTAGGCAAGCGTTCTACTGCTGAGCCAAATCCTCAACCCCAACTCATAATAATGAAAGCAGTCAACTACAGACTGAAACCTCTGAGACCATATCCAGAACAAACCTTTCCTTACCTACATTAGCTCGTGTGTGTGTGCGTGTGTGTGTGTGTGTGTGTGTGTGTGTGTGTGTGTGTGTGTGTGTGTTTGAGACAGGGTTTCATTATTCAATTCAGGCTGGCCTTGAATTCACTTTTGTAGCCCAGGCTAGTCTCAAACTCACACTAATCCTCCTGCCTCAGCCTCCCAAGTGCTGGGATTAGTAGGCATATGCCATCACGCCCGGCCT
>PVJA010012407.1:0-11449 GCA_004027025.1 Myocastor coypus | reverse complement strand
GCCTTACATTAGTTTTTGACTATGTTGTCATAGCTGTGGAAAGCTGACTAACATATTCACCCAAAAGCTATTAGAAAGAGGAAATATGAACATTGTGGAGGACCACCTGACCAGCTCTCCTTGAAGAAAGCAACTGTCTCTATTTTGACTGAGTCTGACCCTATTTCCTTGTACTGATATGTAAGAGCTGGCTAGGACTTCTGTTTATCCTCTCACTTGACCTTAAGCAATGTATATTGGTCTAGCTGAGGTGTTGGTGATAGTCTTTGAAGATGATATGCATATCTCCCTGGTAACCTATGCCTGCTGCTCCTTAATGTAAGCCAAGATGAAGAGCTAATGCTTCAAACTGCCAGCGGGGAAGGAGCCTCACGAGACAGAGGCTATGACTTGGTGGGACTTGAAAGATTACATCAAAGCTGAAGCAGCAGACTACCCAAAATATTAGATATTATCTAAATAGCCTTATGCAGATTACTCTCTCTGCATATCCTCTGCAGGTGGCAGAGGTAAATGTAAGACCCCCACCTAGCTCAGCTCACTGTATTCACCTATCTTCCACAATTCTCAGTCATTCCTCCTCAAGCCACTCCTCCACTGAATAAAGCCAGGTGAGGCCTTGGATTGCTCTGTTTGTTCCAGAGAACCATCTCTGTGGCTGGACTTAGAGCCCCTTGACTTCCCAATAATTATAAATATGTTTTACTGTCTTTATTTTTGCCATGGGTTGCATGGGAAGTGGTAGATTGGAATTACCTTGATGAGATTCCAATGATGTAACTTTGGGATTACAAATACTGACTTCTTGGATCAAAATGAGGGCCTAGAAGGGACTCCTACAATTGGTTCTCAACGTGCTCAGATCGCACAACCTTCTGAACACAAGGACCACTACCCAAAATCACGTGCAGGCGACCCACTGGACCTTGCGTGACCAATTTAAAGGTAAGCAGAGCATTTTAGTAATTACAGTGCTCAGACGCAAGTAGAAAATAGGAATCTATTTGTCAAGGGTAACAATGTGGCAAGCTCAGTCTTTATCCACACAAGGGAAAGAATTTAGTTTATTAATTATAAAACTGTTAAAAGATGCAGACATTAAGGTGTCATCTAAGCAAGTTTTTAGATTACTTCATGAGATAACTGCATTTTATCCTTCTTTCCCCAAACTTGGTACACTGGATCTCGGAATTTGGGATGAAATAGGTAAAAGTTTCTATGTAGCCAAAACTCAAAAAGGGAAAATACAGCTGCAAACTATAGCCACATATAACCTGGTGAAGGGAACCATTTGGGCTTTCCAATGTAATAACCCAGGAAGAAATGCAGATCAGAAACAGCTTACCATTACAAAGTATTCCAAGGACGCTGACCCAATGCTTGTAGAAAAGGTAATTGTAATTGAGAAAAGCCCTCGTGGAACTATAACAAAAGAGTTAGATCACCTAGGAGAAGAATTTCCTAATGGCCTTCTAGAAAACAAGACAGTCTGTTTTGAAAAATGTGGATAATCCTGTCACTATTCTTCCCACTGCCCCTCCACTTCCCACAGTCCTTTCCTCAGATATACAGAATAATCAAGTTAAGAGTAAACTTCTTCCATCCCCATCCTTAAGGAGGCCAAAGTACAGCGATATGAGGTTATATCCACAAATAATGTGCTTTCCTGTCACTGAGGAGACAGATCCAGATTATCCTACCCGGAAATGCAGTAATCACACAGCCTTTAACATTTTGCTCTTGAAGGAATTAAGGCAGTGTGTTTTAGACAATGGCCCTTACACACTTGGTTGCTTGGACAACATAATTCAAGGGTTCCAAACGACGCCAAGTGATGTAACCCACCTTGCTCACACATGCCTATCATCAACACAATTTCTACTTTGAATAACAATTAAAGACACTCATCTTGGAACAGGCACAGAGTAATCAAGATAGTACGGATGAAAATCTTAAAGCGATTACACAGGAAATACTGTCTGGCATGGGACAGTAAGCTGACTTACAGGTCCAGATACATGCCCCACCCCTCCTGTTCGTGCAATGCAAGGAACTGCTAAGTCGAGCACGGATTTCTGTACCAGAGGATGGTACACCTAATAAATCTTTTACCCAGATACTCTAGGGCCCTAATGAAACTTACGCCCAATTTGTAGCACGATTGCAAGAAATTGTACATAGGCAGATATCACTCAATAATGCAGCTAAAATACTTATTCATCAGTTGGTATATGAGAACGCCAATGAGGACTGTAAAAGGGCCTTAGCCGCAGTACTTCATACAAAGGATTTATATACTTACATTGGAGCATGCCAGAATATTGGGTCTGCTACCCAGGCTTCTGCACTCATGGCACAGGTTATATCCCAACACTTTGCTAATAAATTTGATATAACTAAATGTTTTAATTGTGGCAAGCAAGGACACACCTACCAGCACTGCCCATGACCTATAAAGTTCCCCTCACCAGATTTACCCAGTACTCAGCGTCCATGTTGCATGAAAGGTTTTCATTGGGTAAAAGATTGTAAATCTAAGTTACACAAAAATGGCACACTGTTGCCAAGAAACAAACTATGCACCCAAACTGAGGGACCCAGTAGCAATAACAAGGGTCAGTCAAGACTCCAATGATGTGGACCCAGTTAAGCCAGTTATACCCAGCTCAAATCAGGTAAACAATGATCCCACTACCAGGATGGATGCAAGGCGAGACCTTGGGTGTCTCACACAAAGAAGTACTCAGAGTTCAAAATTAGATTTACCAGTGGTTGCTTGCTTTAATTTGTTGGAGGAAGAAAAGCCAAATTCAATTTCTACTAAAATTTCAATGCTAGACCTTAATTCCACATATGAACCTGGTAGGGATGAGCCTTTAAGCAAAGAATTTGATTTTTCCTAGAGTGTTTTGGATCCTAGACTTATTTGTAACATTAAGTTTAAAGGGCAATCTTTTACTACACTGATGGATACGGGAGTTGATGTCACTATAATCAATAGCCAGTCTTGGCCATCTACTTGGCCAACTAGACCCACCTCCACAGCTCTGATAGGCTTAGGATCTTCTCAATCTGTCTCACAGAGTATGCTGCCTCCTTCAAAATACATTGGCCCTGATGGACAGGAAGGTATTATAATACCATTTATCACACCCATTCCAGTCAATCTATGGTGCACAGGCCTCTTAAAAGAATGGGACACTCTCTTACTTACTTCAGAGACTCAACATAGTCTACCACCAGATAGCAGGATGATGGCTAAGATATCATAAAAGCAAAGTCATAGCAAAAAATTTGCTGGGCTTTACTTAAACAAAAAGTATATAAAATTGAATTTATAATAAAAGGTGTTGGAACTCTGCAAGAAAAGTTAAAGATTTTATCAACGATGATAAGAGAACAACTGCAATTGAGTAATTTCAAACCTACTTTATTGCAAGTATTTTTAGAATTGCAGGGGGTTATATTAAGTAGAACTGTTGCATTTTTTCTTGATCTTATTAGATCTCACTCTAATCTAGGTTTGTTGTCATCCATTGATAATAATACAGATGCTACTGTAAATCTGACTTTCATTTTTGATAAAGCAAGACAACCCCATAAATTTGCTTCTCAAAATTCTAGACATTTGCAAAAGGAATATAAAATTGTCAGAGCACAAATTAGATGGATCCTGATTTCATGTCCTGCTTGTGAGCTCATTCCTGGGCCTATTCCTAAACAAAGCTACAATCCCAGAAGTCTTAAAACCAGTTGGTCATGGCAAATAATTATTGACCATGTATCTTACTTTAACAAACCTAAATATATTCATAGTTTTGTAGATACGATGTGCTCACATGTGCTATCTGCCATAAAGGTAAACAGAATCAACATGTCTTACAACATTGTATATCAGCCTTTGTTAGCTTAATGTTGCAAACATTAAAACTTGCTATTGGTCTTGCTTGCATTAGAAAAAATTTTCAGAATTTTATTGATAACTGGAAAATAAAGCATATTACAGAGACCCCGTATAATTCCCAAGGTCAAATAATAATTCAATACACTTGTCTTAAACTAAAAATTCTACCTATCAAACAAAAGAAAGGGGGAACCCAGAGTCAAAACTTTGCTACATGTATTTTAACATTTCTGAATCTGGCTGCCACTCTATCTTTCTTTTTACTAGTACTTGAGGACCATAAGCATATATGTTTACTTTTATATATCTATGCCCTTGTAATACTGCTTTGACTTTTTCTCCAACTATCAGCTATAGATGCTCAGTCTGCAGGAATCCACCATGAAAAAGTAGGGCTAGATTCCACAAAGTATGTTGTATGGGCCCAGTTTTGTCACTGATAACGAGTCTGGGGATAGGAAGATTGAGATCTCTACCTGACCCTGTAACATTGGACAAGGCCTCTGAGATCATGATATAGCTGGAGGAGGCTGCAAAAGGAATCTTGTGCCACTCTGTATCTTTCTTTAGAAAGAATCCTGCAGGTGACCAGTCTATAAAAGAATAATTAAATTTACATATGTCCCATCCGTGGTACAGAGCCCTACAAGTCTGCCATGTGTCCAAATCATCTTCCTCAAAGTGAGGGACATGAGCTTCTAGAATACAGACAGCAATGGTAGATTTACAATCTCTTACAAGGTTACCATGCAACAGAATAGAATTTATGGTTAATATGGCAAGTTGTTCTTTAAACAGTTGTACTTTCCAAGTCTGATCTGCAGCTGACATGCAAAAGTTAGCATCTTATAGATGGGCTACATACAAAGGAAGACATATAAAATGAGATGTAATATTAAGCTTAGTCTGTTCTTGCAAATGTATTAAGATTTGTAGACCAGGCAGAATGATATGTTCATGAGTACTGCTTTCTGTAGAATGGAAAACCTCTGGGGGCCTGTCCATCCATCTTAGAGGTCTAAGCCAGAATGCACTAGGTATGTAGTACCCAGAGAAGCTGTTCTAAGATTAGGGATTGTGAAGAGAACACTATCAGCAGTGACAACAGTTGATCAAAACTCAAGGACAAATTCCTTATAAATTTGGTTTGTGCTGAAGGAGAATGCAGGGTGCAGCAGGGGAGAGATCTGGGGAAATTTAAAAATATTTCATTCTACCTTTTCTGCTCAAGTTACTGACACTTTAAAAATACCACTGCAAGCTTTTTAAATTTTCAAAAGCTTGTGTATTTCAGTGGGAATTAAATTTGCCTGCTTTTAAATCATTTAAATGCCATTTATAGCTTTGTTAGACTTAGCTCAGATTCAAGGGGAAAAAAATCTATTTTATAAACTATTAGCACTGAATTACAGGGAGCTGAATCCATATTTTGGAAACTCAACCTTGGGAGGGTATTTTTGGATCAAGCTTTAAATCTGAAACCACAAAATTGAAGTGTGTTAGAAACTTAAGGAAATGTCTGCTGACTTGTAAAAGATGTCAGTAGTTTTCTAAACATCTACTGGAAAGCAAATTCTCATGTATGGGAACCTGCTACATCACACTCTGGAGAGTGGCAAACCTTGGGCACCTATGCAGATAGAATCTAAACCTGGCCTAGAAGGTGTTGTCATAGTGGTGTTCACTTCCAGGATATGTGTAAAGCACTCAAGTGACAAGAATTCCAGAAAGGTACTGACACAAAAAAATCAAGGATCACAAAGTGTGAAGGGTGTAAGATCCCACGATAGTCCAGGGAGCAAAACTTAAGGTCCTCTCCACCCTTGGAAAACCAGGGATCAATTTTATCTCTGTACATAGTAAAGCAGGTTGGCATGGCTTACCCTGAAAAAGAATGCAGAGAAAATATTTAAGGATGGGTGGAGAGACCGTTGAGCATGTCTACATCAGTGACAGGTCTATCCATTTTGCACCAAGACTAGAGTCCTAGGTAAACCATGTAGTGAGCTGATCCCAGCAAAGAGAAAGTGAAATAAACCTAACCTTCCCAGGTTCTCTGTGGAATGAAAAGAACACTGGACCTTAGTACTTTCTGTCATTCATTCCCATTAGACTTTTGCAATGTTTCCTTCCCACCAGTAAGAAGAAATATGTCTGCAAAGTAGGATTGAACTGATTAATGAATCTGCATTCTTTCACTTTACAAGTTTTTGTTGATTTTTAAAAGTCGATTGTAGGGCCAGCCAGATCAGAGCATTAAAGCACCTGCTTAGGCAGATGCAGGGGTCAGAGGTTCAATCCTTGGCATGCTGTACCAGCTTGGTGTCTGAGACATGCTGAGACAGCAATTGACACTGGGCATAGTGGTGCATGCCTGTAATCCCAGCTCTGGGAAAGATGAAAACAGGAGACTCACTAGGAGTCTGATCTACATAGTGAGACCCTGTAGAATCTGCCCCCCACCAAAAGTCAGTTTTACATATTCAGGATAGCTTAGATAATTGTACTGCTGATTTCTGCTGTTCTGCTGAAATTTAAGCAGTTAATTCTTATTTTTTTTCTTTTTTCTTCTATTTTCTTATAATACTTTTAAAACCAATTTTTCATGTTTATATCTGTTAACCTAAACAACTAACTTGAAGGTGGTCATATGCAATATAGCAACCACTGTTGAATTCCTATTATTTTGTTTCATGAAATGCTATATTCTTTCTTTCTTCCTTCCTTCCTTCCTTCCTTCCTTTCTTTCTTTCTTTCTTTCGTCTTTCTTTCTTTGTTTCTTTTTTTTTTTTTTTACCATTTAGTATTATTAAAAAAAATCACCGGGTGTGTTGGCACACAATTATAATCCCAGCACTTGGGAGGCTAAGGCAGGAGGATCCGTGCAAGTTTGAGACCAGCTTAGGCTACAGAAGTGAGCTCATGGCCAGCATGAACTGCATAGTAAGACCCTGTCTCAAAAAGACAAAAAAAAAAGAAAAAAAAAATCACAAACCATACGTACTGATGGGCCTTCTGAGATGTCTTCATGCATGTATATACTGCCTAATAAGGTTAAACATATCAAACGCTTATGACTTCTTTATGGTGAAAACATTCAAGTCTCCTCACAGTTTTTTTTTTTTTTTTTTTTTTTGTGGTACTGAGGATTGAATTCAGGGCCTTGAACATGCTGGGCAAGCACTCAACCACTGAGCTATATCCTCAGCCCGCTCCCCCAGCTTTCTGAAATGCACTCATAAAGTCACATTACAGTCATCACCCAGTCACATTCTTTTTATGACTGGATAATATCCTACCATGCATTTGCTATGGTTTCTTTATCCTTCCACCAGTTGGTGGACAATTAGGTTTTTCCCATTTCTTGGTCATTGTGAACATCACAGTACAATTATCTCTTTGACATACTGGTTTCATTTCCTTTGGTTACATGCTGGATTGTATCGTAATTTTATTTTTAATTTTTTGAGGGACCTTTATGCTATTTTCTATAATGGCTGCACTAATTTACAGTCTTACCAAAAGTATGAAAATGTTCCCTTATCTGTATAGTCTCACAAGCATTTTGTCTTTTTTTAATAATATCCATTCTAACTGAAGTGAGGTGTTCTCTGACTATGATATCTGATTATGGTTTTGATTTGTATTTATGTAATGATTAGTGATTGTGAGTGCTTATTTAAATATTTTCCCCTGAATAACTTCTTTTGAGAAATGTCTCTTTAGATCTATTTCTCATTTTTAATTGGGCTTATTTCTTTGTAATTGAGTTTTTGGAGTTTTTATGTCTTCTGGATATTAACTTTTGTCGGAAGTATATTTTGCAGATATTTCTTCTTATTTATAGTTTGTCTCTTTGGTCTGAAAATTTCCTTTTCTACATGGAATTGACTTTTTAAATTTTAATTTGTTTTATTACTATATTTTAGATATATGTAAGGAAAACACTCAGCAGAAGGATTCACCTGTACATGATATATCTTCTTATTTTTTCCCTTTCCTCTCTCCTCCAGAGTCTTCCCCTCCTTGTTTACCAAAGCTTGATTTCTACTTTTTCCTCTTCTGTTCTTTTTTTTTTTTTTCTTGTTTCAGAACTTTTGTTTATTTATTTATTATTTTTTTATGGCCTGCTCAGCCTGCCCTAAGGGCTGGGCTGGCGCAGCATGTGGTGCCGGGGATCAAACCACGGTCCCTGCAGCCGCCTAAGCTTTCCTAAACAAGTGCTTTAGACCACTGAGCCATCCCGCGGGGGGGGGGGGGGGGGGGCCTTCTGTTCTTTCTATCTTCTTCCTTCTTTCCTTTCCGCTGCCCCCTCCCTAAATCCCCATCCCATTTGAATATCTTGTTCACACTTCACAATAAACGTTACACATTCTGTTCCTTGACATCAAAGAAAGTTACCAGAATCTGGGTGGAGGTGAGACACTCAAGAACTGCTGTGTCAGCAGTCACCTTGGAAAGTCATGACTTTAAATTATTTTCAAGTTTATATTTAAGCAACTTGGAAGAGAAAATACACTTTAATGACACCTTAGTGCAGTGAATGTACTTACTGTGTTTCTGACAAGAACATGAAATAAAACCCAAGAAGAAAGCCAAGTGCGAGGGTGGAGCTTGACCACATAATCACTGACTTCCTCTCCAACGGGTAGGTAGGTCTCAGGACTAATTGCTCAGGACAAAGAGTAATAGATAAGAGTTTAGGAGCAGAGGGAAGAAGCTGAGCAGCGCTGACCATGCTCCGGGGTTGAATCAAGTTAGTTCCAATTTTCTGGGACAAAACTCCCACAACTGCGGTCTCAGAGACTTTCAGGCTGAGCAACGCAGGCAGGCTTCTTTTACTCCTCCAGCGCTTCTGCTCTCCAGCTCTGGCTTTCCTGGAAAGCGCGCCTCCTCCTTCTTTTCCTTCATAGCCCATGTGGAATATGGGTGCAGGGGAAGAGGATGGCACAATTTCACGCAGTAGTGACTTATGTACAGTGAACTAAGATTTCTTTGTCTTTTTTTTTTTCTTGTTTCAGAACTTTTGTTTGTTTATTTATTTATTTTTATGGCTGGCTCAGCCTGCCCTGAGGGCAGGGCTGGTGCAGCATGTGGTGCCGGGGATCAAACCGTGGTCCCTGCAGCCAGCTAAGCTTTCCTAAGCAGGCGCTTTAGACCACTGAGCCATCCTGCCGGGCCCCTCTTTATTTGGTTTTTACCAAATGCAGTCCACCTTGTAAGCTCCCAAATCACTGGATAGCAGTGAAAGAGAAATAATATGAAGTCTTAGTCAATCCAATATTTTATACTGGCTAGTAAATCAGATATTTGTGTCTCTCATGTAGACTTCCTTTCTCTTGTTTCTCTACCTAAGGCAATAATACGAGGGTGTGAGTAGAGAAATTCGATGCAGCAGGATACTTGAGTCAGGTGTTCTCTGGCTGTGGCCTGTCCCTTTGGCTGCTGGACACCCTGTTAGTCTCAGCTGAGGACTGCCACTATTGCCCTGTGACCCCTGATCCTAGCTCCACTCCCTTGGCTGACCCGCCCTCACTTTGGCTCAACTGGCTGCACACTTCTTGCTACTTCCCTGGTCTCCAGAAAGCCACCTGACCTCCTCATCCACTTCCAGGCTCTGCTATGGTCACCATCCCTTGTCCCAGCAGACCTCTTGCTGGCCCACTAGCTCTCCAGGCAGTGTTTACAAAACTAAGGTTTGCTTTTTCCCATTTGTGCTGCAATACTTCAGAGTTGCTTAATAGCATACAAGCTATTATTTGTAGTTGCACATTCATGTTAATGTGATTTAAATGTATTCTTGTCTATTAATATTTAAAAGTATCCTCTTTTTCCACCCCCAAACTGCAAGACTGTTAATTGTGCTTATTTTCTGTTTCTCTTCTGGTTTACACAGCCCCCAAATATTTAGGTCCTCTAGCTGGATCTGACTTGTGATACACCAGATCTGTCTAAAGTTGATTTAGAAACAAGTATGTTCAAGGAGCAAAGATACCAGAGGCGTCATACATAGCCTAGACAATTCTTGAACTGAATATAGTTGTTACTAAAATAAGATAAACTACTTGGAAAAGCAAGATAGTATATTATCCACACCATCCAGTTTTCAATTTTAAGATTACTGGACATTTAAAAACACAGTGCTGCTGACCAAAGAGCTGAGAGAATTAAAGTGCCTGCAAGCAGGTAAAGGGGCAGGAGCAGGGGTTCGAGCCCCAGGCCTGCAGTGCTAACCCTAATCCCCACTCTTGGGAGGCTGTAAATAGGCAGGTCACCAAGTCCGATCTAGTACTGAGACCCTGAACACCTTGTAGACCTTTCCCTGAAAAATAAAATAAAATACACAGAGAAAACATGTAGGCAGGTCACCAAGTCTGATCTAGCAGTAAGACCCTGAACACCTTGTAGACCCTTCCCTGAAAAATAAAATAAAATACACAGAGAAAACATTCAGTTGAATAAATGGACTGAGATGTTGGATTTTAATATAAAGACTTCAAAGTAAATGTGTTTCAAGAAAACACAGAAAATATGCTAACAGTGAATCAAAAATTCAGAATTTTTACTAGGAAAAATAAGCAATGAAAAAGAGCAAATAGAAAATTGAGAGCTCAAAAACAGAGCAAACTAAAATTTTAAATGGGTTAGGGAAATAGCTCAGTGGAATAAGTGCTTGCCTGACAAGTGCAAAGTCCTGAGTTTGATCCCTAGTATTACCATAAAAAAGAAAAGAAAAGAAAGAAAGAAAGAAAGAAAAAGTAAAGCACATTAGATGAATTTAACTTCAGATTTTAGATTTCAGATGTCAAAATGGTGATTTTGAATAGAGCATACGTAGTTCAGTAGATTACCCAATCTGTGCAGAGGGAAAAAAATTAAAAATGAAAGAGATGAGAGAAAAATACAGTCTCAGACAATGTGAGGGTAATCTTAAGTATTTCAACATGTTTGTAAATGAGGTTCAGATGGAAAAGAAAGAGAAATTTTTTTTAAATCAATGATTCCAAACATATCAAATGTAGTGAAAATATTAGCTTATAAATCAAGAAGCTCAGAAACTATCTAATTTTTAAATTCAAAGACAACCACGTGAAGAATATTATAGTTAAGCTGTAGAAAGATAAGGAGAAATTCTTAAAGTGATAAAGGAAAAATTACAGATGAAACAGATTAACAAGACGCATTTGAAATAATGAAAGCCAGTGTTAGGGTTTATGTCTACGTGTCCTCCCAAAGCCTCACGCAGTCTTAGGACTTCCTCAGAGATGGCTGAATCCAGAGTGTGATGCTGGGACTGAGGGTGTGCGATTTCTAAATCAATTCCAATGACTGCTTCGGCACCATCCTAATCCTGGTAGCCTGCATAGAATATAAAAGGCCTAGACTGATGCTGTCAAGATCCTTTGTTGCTTTTGCTAGTTTGTGGGTGCCATGAACCATCTGCCTCTGCCAAGCCACCCTACCTTCTTGCCAGCCCATTGTGGACTGAACAAGTGCAAGCTAGATAAACCTTTTCCCTTTTAACTTTGGAAGTAGAGCATTTTT
>PVJA010012406.1:0-52125 GCA_004027025.1 Myocastor coypus | reverse complement strand
CAAAAAAAAAAAAAAAAAAAAAAAAAAAAAAAAGAATACATGGACAGAAAGTGAGACCAATTAAAAGTTGTAACTGCAAGATAATATAAATGGTAGTGAATTAAGAAGTAATTTCAGAGCCGGGCGTGGTGGCACATGTCTATAATCCCAGCACTTGGGAGGCTAAGGCAGGAGGATTGGTGTGAGTTAGAGACCAGCCTGGCCTACAAACAGTGAGCTCAAGGCCAGCCTGAACTGCATAGTGAGACCCTGTCTCAAAAAAGACAAAGGGGGCTGGGTAGATAGGTCTGTGGCACAAGTACCTGCCTGGCAAATGCAAGGTCATGAGTTCAAATCCCAGTCCTGCAAAAAAAAAAAAAAGAAGTAATTTCCAGGATGAGTGAGTAATAAGCATTTTCAAAATCTTCATTAATGTGAGGAAGAAAAATAAAACAGCATTCATGGATGATAGCAAATGTGAAAAAAGACTGTGGATTGATGAGTATCAAAGTAACACCAAATGCTGACTATAAGGGAACAAGAGACTGTAGTGTGCACACGTAACTATTCCCCAGGATGACTGTAAATTGCACATACTGGAAATATGCACTAATGAAATTTCAAAATAGTAATAGAAATGCTTATAGTCTAGTAGAAAAAACAATACAAAGCTAGAAGCCTCAGGGCCCACAAAGAAAGCAAAATGTGGTGGCCTTACTTAATAAAAAGCATCCTAAACCTTAAAAAAAGAATGTATGTGTGTTTGTGGGGTGGGAGGCACTAAAGCAGGACTCAAAAGTAGGAAGGGCAGTACATTTTCTGAGTGTAAAATAAGTGTAAACATCTTATTCATGTTGCATTCTTTCTTCTCCCTGTAATTCAATGGAAGCAAGATCATCCCCATCTGGTAGATGGAGGAACCAATGCTCAGGGAAGAAAGGGCACCAGGCCAGGCAGGGTCTGCTGGCTAAGGACTGGCAGAGATCAAATCCGAACACACGCCCATCTAATTCTAAAATCTACGTGCTTTCCATAATAACATGTGCTACAACTTGTAGGAGGTAAAAACACAACCAACATTCAAGAAAGAGAAACTTCTAGAGCTAATAGGTTCAAAGGAAAAGAGACAAAGAGGAAATAATAAAAGAGGTCGTGCCCCCCCCCCCCCCCCCCCCGCATGCTCAGGCTGCCTTAAGGGTGGGTCTGGGGATGGAAATGCCATTCCCTGTGCCTGACTGGGATTGCCGGTGCAAGCGCTTAAACCACTGAGCTAACTTGAAAGCCCCCAAAGAGAAAATAGTAAAAGCAACAAAAAATGCCACAGAAAACAAAAACTTGACATGGTCTAAATGGTCAGAGTAGAAACTTTCTTGTCTTATTCCTTAGCTTTGATGATACCATTGTGGAGGGGAATGCTTTGTTAACAGAAAGAGATCAATAGTTTTCATAGAAAACTGAAGAACATTAAGATTTAAAGAATTTAACATGTGTAAAGTTTACTGAACAAACCCAGAGAGGCTTGGCATCATCTAAGCAGTATTCAAATACATAAGCTCAAGACAGAAGCCTCACTCGTCAGCAGACAGCTACTACAGTCTTTTGCAATCCAAGCAATCATATTAAAATACAGGGAAAATCGCTTCTCGGCCTTTTGGCTAAGATCAAGTGTAAAATACAGGGAAAGCTGGGCTAGTGGCTCATACTGATAATCCCAGCACTGGGGCAGTCAAGGCAGGAAGATTACAGCCAGTTTGAGGCCAGTCTTAGCTACACTGTGAGTTCAAGGCCTAAACAACGTAGTGAGACCCTATCTCAAATGCAGAATCAGATCCTACAGCTCTAAGACACCATAAAGGATAGGAAAAAAAATTGAATAAAGCTTTATTATGTTTTTATTTTTCATCTCCTATATGGGTATGAAAATGAAAAACTAATCTCCAAGTGCAGGATAGACGTTGAGACTGGAAGGTTGTTCTTTTTCATACTCTTCCCTCGTACACATTTGTACTTCAAACCCTCTCACCTCTAAGGCCACAATCCTATGGCCAAGTATGGAATAGTGAACCAGCCCAGCCAACAGACTTCTTTCCCACAATACACACAAATAATCTACAGTTCCTTTAGCCTTTGTAGAAGCATCCCATAACCTCTTATGGGAGATGCATATGCCATTATCTGCCAGTCAGGAAAACAAGTGCTGACTAGATTCTGTATGCTCTGCAAAGAATTACCAGGAAAAGTGCCAAGCAGGCCAAAAAAGGGACCTGTTTATCCAAGAATGATTTCTAGCTGTCCCCAGAGTAAAACCTGCAGACACCTTGTCAGAACAGTACCCTCACAGGCCTTCATGTACAATATTGCAGCTCTTGCCACAATGCTACAGGGAATTATCTGTAAGAGAAGGTGATTACATCAATTAAGCTATCCTATGCACTTAGGTTAATTCTTTACCTTTTCTGCTTAAAAACTGAAGGAACCCCTTTGATCGGTGGTGGTCACTGATCAAGCACTATTCTATTGACTGGTTTTATTTCTAATCTAAGACAATTCCTCTTAAAATACTGTTTGCCGTGTTCCACATTACAACACAAATTAGGGAATCATTCCAGCTCACGAACTGAATCTAGCTGAAAGATCTTAGCATAGGCTGCAAAGTTGCTGTTGCTTTTTTAATTTTCATGCACTAATTGCCAATATTTAAAAGTAAGATTTCTTGTTTCCCAACATCCCAGCCCACACCTAGGTGGTGACTAGCTTGAGCACTTTTGTTAAACAGCTGTCCCATTTGCATGAGGCTCACCCTCTCCAGCCAACCTCTGCCATATCCCTGATTTTATTAGATCTGCTCCTCTACTCATTTATATTACTCCCCTGTAGGCTCTCTGAGTTTAAAAACTCTCTTTTAGTGAAAATAACATCATAAGAGGTTGGCAAGCAGGAACAGCACTACTATAAAGGCGACCAGACCAGGAAGTAGAAGAGAGGAAGAGGAATGGGAGAAAAGGGAGGAGAAAATGCTGAAGAGGAGGTAGGAGAGGATACAAAGAAGAGGAGAAAAGAAGCAAGAGGGAACGGAAAGCAGCCATTTTCTGACTTCAAAGAGTGTGTAATCTAAGGGGCTGGGGAGATAGTTCCATGGCACAAGTGCCTGCCTGGCAAGTGCAAGGTCATGAGTTTGAACTCCAGTCCTGCCAAAAAAAGAGTGTGCAGTCTAGTGAAGGAGTACTAGCTAATTAATAAAAAACAACAATCAATGAATACAGAATAAGCCAACAAAAGTAAAGGTCATTAAAGAGCAGGATAGATTTAATAAGAAAAGATCTGCAAAGCTTCTGAGTAGACAAAGTAACCCATCCAGATAGCTAGAAAGGAGGAAGGCAAATCTTTTAAATAAGACAAGTTAAAGGCAAAGAATGAGAAGGGAAAACCTGTAGTTCTCAACAAGGGGCAAGCAAAGAGGATGGAATGAGCAGCCAGAAAGCTCAGCTAATGGGGCTGGAGGCAGAGCGCAGAAAGACCAGAGGGGCACAGAGCCAAGGGGCATTTCTGATGGGCACATGTTTCCATACACATTTATTTCATTTAGCTCCAATCACTACCTCAAGATAATTAACGATCCTTTTGAAGAGAATCATGTGTAAAGAAGATACTGTAAAGACACAGTGCGACTTTATGAAACTGGTCTAAAGATCAAAAAGAAGACAATAATACCTCCCTCTCTGTGCTTTGTGTATGTCAGAGAAAAGAAAAAGTAGTGAAAAGAAGTGAAAAAAAAAAAAAAAAAAAAAAAAAAAAAAAAAAAAAAAAAAAAAAAAAAAAAAAAAAAAAAAAGAAGAAAAGAGCAATCTGTTGAGAATCATTGAAAGCATGAACCACTACCCACAGGTAAACATAAAGTACTTTCTGTGCGCACAGATGCCCAGGTTCTCCTGCCCCAGGTGGCCTCCCTCCACACTTCAGCTTTCTCTTTCACATCACCTACCACTTCCCAGCAAGCCCATTCCAGGCTTCTCGCTGCTGGCTGTGCTCACCTGAGGTTTCTGGAAAGGGTTTCGCCTGGAAGGTTCGAAGGTGGGATAAATGGGCCGTGTTGATGCTCGCTGGGCAGGATCTTGGCACACGAATCCTGAATGGCAGACGAGCAACACTGAAGCCTGGCATTTTATAGGAAATGAGCAAGTCTGGCTGCATCTTTATGTGTTTCATGACCATAAATATTGCAGAGATTCATTTTCAAGAGGATTATGCTGGTGGATAAGTAGCTGAAATGTGACTCTGACTGAGAAAGATGTGTAAATGTTTTATAAATCCCAAATAAACATGCAAGTAATCGTTTAAAAATACATAGTTGTTAATAAAAACAAAATATTTTTAAAGTAGCGCTCTGGATGATGACTGGAAAATAAAGCTTTTCCTGGGAGAATACACAAGTGCACAGTCTTGTGCTGCTGCAGGACCTCCTTCTAGAATTACTGGTGGTGGTCTACTGGAAACTCTGAAAACGGGTTTGTAAATTATCAATGGCTTAAGAAATGACTTCAGTTAATTTCTCTTACTTCCTAAAGAGAGGTGGATTCTCATCCAAGAAGAATAAAGTAGCTAAGTTTTATAGCATTTACTGGTACATCAAGTACTAGTTCATCTCAAATAGGTTTTATAATCTTTTGAGAGAATTTTAAAAGCCAACAATAAATCCAGTTCATACCCACCTGACTGGCCATCTCCATTTCAAAGTTTTGGCTTATCTACTTAAAATGGGATTTCTTCCTTGGGCAGCTCTGAATGTAACTGCTATAGAAGGGATCATGCTGAGACCAGCAGACACTGTCTACCAGAAATACAGCCAGTCTCCTTTGCAACAAGGCTTCTGCAGTGGGTCTCACTTTCCCAGCTCAGAGAAAAATACAGTCTTTGCAGATCTTTGCTTAATTCTCTGCCTCAGCTCATAATTCCTGTGCCCCAGGTCTCAGCCTTAGTTGTGGTTCAAACCTCAGGACAGAATGGAGCCAGGGGGAACAGAAACATAAACACTTCCCTGAAAATGTAATTTTTTAGTACAAAACATTTGGCATGGCTTTGGAACTGCCAGTCGGCAGTATCTATGGAGCCTGACAAAATGGACGCTCTGGTGCACTCCTCTGTAAGCACAGTTCAGACAGCAGCACGACTCACCCACAACGGTGAACATATCCGAAATCATACTGGCTTTAATCTTGAGATCCAGAGGTGCATCACTAACCAAATAGAAAAAAAAAATAATAATAATGATTGATAAATTCTGCAGGTTAACAGAGTAACTGCCTCTTAACAGGTGCCAATGTAGCAAACTTTCTAAATGTCAACGAGAAAGGAACACATAAAGCACATCAAATCCATGGAAAAAGAGAATGAAGCCTGGGCAAACATACAAGAAATAAAAGCCTGGTTTTAAATACATCCTCTGTGAGATAGGCCCAGCACTAACACACTGATTCCCTGAAAAAAGAATCATTTTATTCCACAAGGTCACATGCAATATAAAGTCTGTACAAATCAAGAAAATGGCTTCACGCCGGGTGTGGTGGCTCACGCCTATAATCCCAGCACTTGGGAGGCTGAGGCAGGAGGATCGGTGCGAGTTCGAGACCAGCCTGGGCTACAAAAGTGAGCTCAAGGCCAGCCTGAACTGCATAGGAAGACCCTGTCTCAAAAAGGAAAAAAAAAAAGAAAATGGCTTCACTATCATGGTGCATTTTAAAGGTTCAGACAGCTACCATGTGCTTTTGTGAGTGCTAGGTCACCCAAACTGTTTATCAGCTGCAACAGTTTAATCATTTTCACACAAAAGACAAGAAACTTTGGCCACCTTTATACTTTGTTTTGAGTCTTCTGGGCTGGCAGTGTAGCTAAAGGGCAGAATGTTTGCCTTGTATGCTACAGGCCCTGGATTCAATCCCCTAGCACTGCGGGGGGGAGGGGGGGGACGACAACAACAACAACAAAAAAACAACCCAGCTATTGATTAAGTCATTTTCTGTTTTAAATCAGTCTTCTTAGGCTCACAGGTTTACAAACAGAGCAAAAAGATACCAGCAAGTCACACCAAACTCTCAGCTGATAGAGCAGGATATCACATGGAAACAACATGGAATGAAAGCAGGTAGCCTCTAGGCAGGCTTCAGTGTTCAGGTCTCCCTCCTGAATCACCATTCTGGCTGTTGGACACTATGCTCATCCTGGGAATCTCTGACACTTGAATATACTGGCCATCTGCAAAAGGCTAACCTGATGAAAGTGCAGGGTAACATCTAAATATGTGCAATATGTAGCTGTACACCTTACTACTGAAGTTAAGCCCACTGCCATTCTGTAAAGTAGTTGATGTGTTGCTATTTCATTCCCTGGCATTTTGCCAGCATCTCTTATCCTTAAAAACTCAGCAGCTGGGTGGTCTATGGCATAGTTCTCTAAATTTCTGTTTAGAGTATACAGCGAACAGAAATTCTGGCTGTAACATTGGGTATAAACACAATTGTCTCTCTTATTGAAAAATATATTTCTTTCCTTCTTCTAAAAAGTAGATTCGTTTTCAAGATTTTTTTAAAAAAAATTTTTTAAGTTTTTAGACTTCAATCTTAGATGGACACCAAGACATGGAATAGGACAAAAGGACCAGGCAACATCCACAGTGCCCTCCATTCAGTTTCACCTCTTTCAAGTCCATAAGGATATAAGTATATATAAACCTTTGGTCAAAGGGATGAGTCATAACACCTTTATTTATTTAGCCTTAACAGAAAACACACAAAGTTAAAAAACAAAACAAAAAAACTAGGAATAAAAATGAATGTAAGAATCATATCTTAGAAATTCAATTAATAATAAACATATATGCAAATGACTAGGAAGACAGGGACCCCAGGTGACATATGAACTTTGCTGGCCTAAATAGGGCCAGCAAGATAGCTCAGCAGTCTATAGTACCTGCTTAGGCAAGCTTGGGCAACCACAGACACCATGGTTCAATCCCCGGCACCACATGCTTTGTCAGCCCCACCCTCAGAGCAAGCTGAGCCAGCCATAATATAAAAAACAAACAAACATAAAGCATCTAAATGAAAAAAAATTCATATAATCTCTGACTAATAATTTTTGTTTTCCAGTGTCATAAGAAATGCTTCTGCCCCTGGAAGAAGTTGTTTTAGGACCACTTGCAGGTTTATTCTTTTCATGTTGATAGAACTGACTTACCAGGCCAAAGAAGGGGAGAGATTCACTTCCAACAACCATGGCTTCAGAGTAGAATCTATGAGCACGTCAAAGCCATACAATTCTAGAAATACAACATAGCACATAAGGTCATTTTTCATATCATGCTTGCACAAAGATCTGAAGTTTCAATCTAATCAGTCCCCACCAGACTTAGAAACTTGCAGTAAGTGAAAGGAGAAGCAAAAACCTTTCCAATTGAAGAGAAGGTAATCATGTTTAAGAATAATTCTAAAACAATGCTACAGAAGTCCAATGCTCATTCATCCACTCCCACTGATTCCTGAGTTCTGCTTAGACAGAAATCTGGCACAGAACAAGCTAATGGGCATGCTGTGAGTAGGTATTAAAAAAGCTGAGAAAAAGAATGAGGCATAGTGCATGTCATTCCTGCTTTGGGCTTGCTCAAGACTGTCTTCCACTACCACCTCCACTCTATTCTGAAAGCAGAGAGATCTACTGAAGGCATCACTTAAAGATCCTTCCACCAAGACAAATCAATGTAAAATATATTTATTATTTTTCCTCTCCGATGGTTTCAGTTTTCCTCTGAAGAACAAAAATAAAACATTGAGCCGGGCGTGGTGGCACATGCCTGTAATCCCAGCACTTGGGAGGCTGAGGCGGGAGGATCAGTGCGAGTTTGAGACCAGCCTGGGCTAACAAAGTGAGCTCAAGGCCAGCCTGAACTGCATAGCGAGACCCTGTCTCAAAAAGACAAAATAAATAAATAAATAAATAAATAAACAAACAAACAAACAAACAAACAAACAAAGAAATAAATAAATAAAACATTGGTCTATAGGTAATGTCAGGAGAAAAATAGAAAGCCGGTGGCAGCATAGCATGATTGTGACAAGCTACCTACACCACTAATCTTACTTAAGAAGGGAGGGAATGAAAAATCAAGTTTCTGTGGCTTCTGGAATCTTCAATGATTTTTCTTCAACTTTTCTAACAATGGTGAAGGGCAAAGTAAGCTTGTTTTATTTAACAAATTCAGGGGTGAGAGGTTAACTTTGGAGCCTTTCATATTATTATTAATGAAAGTCTCTCCATTAAAAAATCACAGTGTGGGGCCCGGCGGGATGGCTCAGTGGTCTAAAGCTCCTGCGTAGGAAAACTTAGGCGGCTGCAGGACCTCAGTTTCCATCCCCAGCACCACATGCTGTGCCAGTCCTGCCCTCAGGGCAGGCTGAGCCAGCCATGAAAATCAATAAATAAACAAACAAAAGTTCTGAAACAAGAAAATAAAATAAAAAAAAAATTCTTAAAAAAAATCACAGTGTGCACTTGTTGGTGTACATATGTCCAACAGATTAGAGTCTCAGAAATATCACTCATCCCCTAACATCCCACTCGGTGTCATTAAATAAATTGCTGATACTTTTTCTCTGAGAAAAATAGACTAGCCCAGAGCTGAAATCCAGAGAACATAAAAGTTCCTCCTGAAATGAATTTTCTTGCTCTTCAGTAGTTAATTCCCATCTGGCAATCACTGATTTTGTGTTTTCTACCTTTCTCAGGTAGTCAAATAAATGGAATTGATTTGATTTGTAGCTTTTGAGCCTGACTTCCTTCATTTGTGCTGTGCTTTTGAGATTTACCTATGTTGTTACATGTATCAACAGTGTAGTTCATTCCTTTCTATTGCTGAGTAATATTCCAAAATATGGACATACTGTAATTTATTTGAGCAGCAGCTGATGAATATCTGTGTAGTTTCTAATTTTTAGCTGTTATGAATACAGTATTTGTGTACAGGTTGTGAGAACATAATGTTTCATTTTTCCCAGGTAAATACATAGGCACAGGAAAGTTTAGTCACACGGTAGGTGATACTGCCACTGCATACCTCTTTCCGCCTATGTCATTTACCCTAGCACCATCTTTCCTTATTGCAGTCCACTGTCCAATGCCATCATGATGATCTTCATTAAAAAAAAAAAAAAAAAAAAAAAAAAAAAATCTAGCAGTCACACAGTGACTTGGTTTAATAAGAGACACTAATGTTAGGCTTGTTCCTGGAGGATTTTAAATTGGCCACTGCTAAAAATATTGTATTTCCTTTGTTGCAATTCAGTCATCTGGAGCTTTAGGTCAAACTATGATACAAGTTAAAGAAATAAATAGTAACTTTACTATTCTCCTGTTCAGAAACTTCCAGTGAATGTTTCTATAAGATAAAGTCAAATTTACTAGTCTTTTATAATCTGGCTCTAATCCACATACATAACCTTATCTCTTATCCCCCCACTCCATGCCAGCTACATCTAGTCACACTTCTTACTATTTCAAAAAATGTCACAGCTGGTCATGATATTTATTTTACATATCATATTCTGTCAGAAATGGTTTTACTCAGCTGCCCTAGGCAAATCTGGTAACCCTTGTATTCTAAGAGCATTGCAGTCATGTATGTGTGCTGTCATTTATCATTTTAGCCCTGTTCCTCCTCATCCTTTACAGGCAAGGGCCATGTCCCATCTATTATTATATAGCAAGTAGCCCCCTCTACAACTACTACACAGAAAACAATGAAGAAGTATTAAAGAAAAAAAGTAAGCAAAAAATATATATAATTTTCCAAGAAGATAAGTAACCTATAAAGAAAATTAAACTGTTAAAACTTTCCTCCAAAATAACTCTGATTCATATGACTTAACATATTTATAACAAAGCCAACAATCCTAAACATAGTAAGAAAACTTCTTGCTAAGAGGTTCACAGGAGCTAAAAATATACTTCAGTGCTAGAGTGCTTTCTTAGGACAAGATAGGCCAGGGAGGTAGCTCAGTGTTCTAAGCACTCACCTGGCAAGTGCAAAGACCTAGATTTGATCCCCAGAATGGTATGCTATGCCAGTCCCACCCTGGGTGCACTGAGCCAGCCACTAAGACAAGGTGCAGTGGCACACACCTATAATCTCAGTGTTGGGGAGGCAGAAACAGGAGGATCACTACAAGTCTGAGCACAGTAGAGAGACACTGTACCAAATACATAAATTAAAAAAAGATGCTGGGTTCAATTCCCAGTATCAAACACAAAAATAAACTTTATAAAATAAAGATATATTAAGGAAAAACCTGATAAAAGAAGGCTTAGGAAAGGATAGAGAAAAAAAAATTGTTAAAAAAAAATGGTTCCTTTAAGGCCTAAGAGATTATTAAGCATGTACACCACTAATTTTGGAAATAATCCATTAACCTTCGACAGAAATAAAATCCCAACTGAAATGATTGTCCCCAAGGCAAGTGCTGAGGACTGTCATCAGCCCTCATAGTCACTGAAATTCTTTTGCATAAAAGAAATTCTTTTTACCTTGGCTTTGGATTTGAGTTGAAAAGCTAAGACAAGTCTTTATAGTGGAGTCCAGAAGGAGAAACTTTGGAAACACAAGAGCAAGTTACCACAGGAAAATGAACTAAAGAAAAGAAAAGCCCAAAGCCAGTTGTTAACTAGTCCAGTAAATCAATATAATTTCTGCTATCAGATATAAAGGTAAACTTGAAAGGACTACCTAGAACAAGGTGTCTAGACCAGAGCAGAAATAGTGGCCTTTTCCAGGCCTGATCTGCTACAAAAACAGATTTTCCTTGAGATCCAGTTACAGGAGAGCAGAGGAGAATGCAGGACACAAGGCGTGCCAAAATTGGCCAGACTCATCAGAACTTGTCTTTATGGGGGTAGAGAAAGCCAGAGAAGACTGGCTCCTCAGCTTGGTTTTGCTATTTATTGGACTCATGACCTAGGACAACTTAATTAATGCTTCTGAGTCTTTTTTCCTCGTCTATAAAACAAGGGCTTTATGATATATGAATGGTAGTACATACCAACAACATTGTGGTGAACTAAAAGGAAAAGACAATGTTTGTTTGACAAACAGGTATGTGCCATTCAGCATAAGTCCCTGCTACAGTAAACTTTGTTTCTAACCTAAACAGGAGCAAGGGATAAGTCAGGAAAGGATATTATCTTCAGAAGTGAACACCTGGACTTTCCTTATTTCCAGATTGGTGTTTCCCACTTCCACTCACTCTACAGTCATTTATGGACACCTTCCCTCTCAGAATGTCAGTGGACCCTTTGAAATGGTCAAGAACAGAAGCAACAGAGACAGAGGTCCCTAGCATAGCCGGTCTCAGCAAAATAAGGCTGAGCTTATTAGTGTTGAAAGTGGACCCGCAGCTGGTCCACATAAGCCTCCACCAGAGGATCTGATCATAGCTCATCAACTCAGCCATCCTCACACACAAGGATAAAAGCGCTGTTGTAGCAGCATCTTTAGAAGACAGCTAGCATTCTGTTGCTTTTGGCTGTTTTTCTTCAAATAGTCAAAAAGCTGTTCTCATAGTTGTCTCACAGTGCCAATTTCCTCTGCATATTTAAAGAGCTGCTAATGAAGCATGTCTCACACATGGCATCACATTTTCACAATCTTGGAGGCAACAATAATTATATTGTCAAAATTCTGTTTTACTAGAGGCATCGAAAATTATTCAACCGAAGCCCTGTGATTAAGATGCTGTGACTGCTAGGACTTATCTTCCTAAGTTCCACCTTTCCGGCCTCTTTCATCTGAGCTCTTCCACTCACTAGCTAAATAACCTGAAAGAAGGATTAATTTCTCAAGTTCTTCATTTTCGTATTTGGGCTACTTACTTGCCAAGCTCTGCACAGATGTACAATCCTATGAAAAAGCACTCAGCAGCTAGGTTTCACAGTCTGTGAAGGCTTCTAAGCCTGTACATAGAATATATATATTCACCAATGTACCATCTTGTTTGAGAGGAACAAACTGATGATGGCAATGCATTGTGCAAAGATTAACCCTTGCCAGGTATGGGGCAGAAACTGAAAAGCAAATTAAACGTGTAAATACAGGCATGAATGAAATGAATGAAGGTTCCTGGCAACAGAATTGGATGTTACAGGTGGCAGGAGGGGAGAAGAAATCACAGGACAGAACCCCTCACGTGGCGTGGAATGCTCCTGGCAGCGACTCCTAAGGTAGAGGGTCGGCAACAAGTAGAGGAACATTGGAGCCCCATTCCTGTACTGCTTGCTTCCCCAGAAAGAAGCAATGTTCTTTTTAAGCTAAACTCTTCTGGGAAACTCTGAATTCCTGTTTACTCCAACACAAATGCAAAAAAGAAAAAGCTTACTCCTTGTAATTTGAACCTCAAAGGAGACTAAAAGTTAAGGAGACAAATTTATAAAATATACTCAGATATACAGAATTGTAGCTGCCCAGGGGAGGCTAAGGAAGCACACAAAATCTCAGGGTGGACAGGAAGTGGAATAGAAACCACAAAACCCAGAAAGATAGTCAACAACTTAAAAAACTCCAGATACGTTGCGTTGACTTCATCTGAACCCAAGTAAGAAAGGCGAAAGGAGACTCACACTAGTCCCATGGACCAGTGGGTCCTTCACTGACTCTGAGGAAGTCACTACTGCTTTCCCACGGCCATACATTTGATAAATTCATAAGCTCCCAAAGGCAACAGGTAATAAAGCAAGAGAGAAAAAGAGAGAAGTTTTCATGATTAATTGCCTAGAACACAGACTCTGACAAGGGCAATGAGAAATTTACGGTTTCGTTTTCCTGGAAACACAGTCTCACTATATAGTTCAGGCTGGCCTTGAACTCACTGTATAGATCAGACTGGCCTCAAACTTGTATGTGTCACCACACCTGAATGAGAAATTTACATTCATATAAGAACCAAGTAGATGTAGACACAAAACTTTATTATTTTAATCTAATGAGGTTTTAGAGTTCTATTTTTGTACCCCTATACCTGCACTCTAACACACTACAGTAACTGTAAGAGCTCTAGGCCCTAATAGAACCAGATCTATTGGGAAGCCTCTTGCCAGGTCATCAAAGGGTGATTAGAGCAAGCACCGATCATTCATTTGGCAAACACTTCCAAATGCCCTCTAAGATTAAAAGACTCTGCTCTGTACTAGGGCCCAAAATCATTGGACACCAGGTCACCATCTTTCAGAAAATTCCACTCCATTATGAGAAATGGGCACATAAATAGCTTCCAAATGACACACGGGCTGGTGGAGAGTTATAGGCAGAAGATGCGAGCTCAAGGATGGGAGAGTCTGACTTTGACCAACAGAGTTAGAAAGGCGGTCACCAAAGAAGGAACACCTGGCTTTGAAGAATATCAGCGATCTATGAGATAAAGTAACACAAGAAAAATGGTCCAGACACAGAATAAATAAAGGTGCAGAGGCAAAGGTTAGAAAAGCCCTTAGGAAGCCAGGGGAAATGGGGTAAGGAACACGGCAAGGTGGGAAGGGGGGCACAGCAAATAAACCCAGAGACTCCTGGACAAGTAGACTGATAAACAAAACATCGTACAATAGGGGCCAGGGAGATAGCTCACAGGCACAAGTGCCTGCCTGACAAGTGCAAGGTCCTGAGTTTGATCCCTGGTTCCACAAAAAAAAAAAAAAAAAAAAAAAAAAATCATGCACCAGTAGGAACGAGGATGAAACAAACTAGCACATCTGGGGAAGAGACATGACAAGCACCGTAGGAGGCAAAGCTTCTTGGAGGAGGCCAGAGGAGCTGAGTCTTACAACAGAAGCAGGTGTGCAAGGCTGACATAGTTTTTAAGCTGGCAACAGAAATCAGGCACTGTCTGAGACACATAGCACGGCCTGCTCATGGCTAGAGTAGAGAATAGCTGGATTATCATAAAGGTGGGCACACAGTTTCTAAAACAGTCAGCTAGAGTCAGCTCTTTAGAAGTCTTGAAGGTGATATTGGGTTTCACTTACATTATTTAAGGCAAGAGAGACATTTAGGGACTTCTGAAGATATGGACATCTACATATCCATTTTTTTTTTTTTTCTTTTTTCCCCAGAACTTAAGATTGAACTCAGGTCCTTGAACTTGCCAGGCAAGCATTTATTCTACCGAGCTATCTCCCCAGCCCCTACATATCCATTTTAATGTGATACTAAAACCTCTTTTTTCCTGTGCAACTTTAAGTCCAGATTTATCTATATCTTTAGAGTTTCAACAGTTCTCTTACGCACAGACTATTATGATAACCCATTAAAACAATCAAGAGTTCTAATGACTAATTATAAAAATAAGACAATAGTTGAGTTGAGAGCAGCAGAAGACCCAGATGTTGCACCAGGCACTGTGCATGCACCATCTCATTCCATGTACATGGAGCTCTTAAGAAGTAGGCACTACTGCAGCTGCCACTTTACAGTGGAGAAAACAGATTAACTTGCAGAAAATCAGCAAAGTAGCTAGCAAGGGGTGCAAGTGGGTTTCCCCTTAAGGCTTCCTGGCTCTAAAGCCCAACTATTTTTGGAAAACCTGCAAAACAGTGAGTCAGCAACAGTCCAACTGCAAAATAGCAAGGGACTACTGTCTACCCATGCTATGGATGCCACAGCCACAGGTAGCAGGGTCAGTAGGTAATGCCTTTCCTGACCAAGTATTTGAGACTTGCTTATTATTCCTCCTCTATAAAATCAAAAGGTTGGGATGAAGTAGATGAGGAAGAAGGATAAGAAGGAATAGAAAGAGAGAAAGAAAAGAGCCTATTTAAAAAAAAAAAAAAAAAAAAAAAAGAATCATCAGAAAGTGGGGGAAAGCAGGGCTGGTGGCACACACCTGTAATCCCAGCACTTGGGAGGCTGAGGCCGGAGGACCAGTGTGAGTTCAAGACCAGCCTAAGCTACAAAAGTGAGCTCAAGGCCAGCATGAACTGCGTAGTAAGACCCTGTCTCAAATACACACACACACACACACACACACACACACACACACACACACACAGAGAGAGAGAGAGAGAGAGAGAGAGAGAGAGAGAAAGAAATAAAAAGAAAGTAGGGGAAAGCACATGGAGGTGCCAGGGGTTCTTGGAGCACCTCCTCCTCTGGCTGCCAAAGAGCTCTGGAATACATTTCCTAGAGCTGGAGTTCTGTATAGTCTGTTGTAGGCCTTTTTCTGTCTGCACTAAGAGACCCATACTTAGTTCTAATCTTGCTTCCCACATGGAAAGCTAGTTACTCTTCAAGGGACCACCAGTCAAGGCTCAGTGTGGGCCTCTCAACAGGCTCCTCACATGCTATCTGAGTTGAGAAAGAAGCCGAAGTCCATCAAGTACCTCTTACTCTTGCTCAGCACTAAGCTTCTCTGCCCCAGGATCCTGCTCACACCCAGCAAGATCCTCCTTACAAAGCATCCCAAAGTCCTTACCGAAGCAACTGCTGCGATGAGGAACAAAGGTTTTACAAGCGGTAGCTATAGCAAGCTCAGCGGAGATTATAGTCTTAATGATGAGGTCTTCCACATGGGCCATCAAAGCTGCAAAAAAGAATCTCAAAATGAAGGAGAAGGAAATACCACAATGCATAAATGAGTAGGACCAGGTCATGATATAATTATGAAAGTACGTGGCCTTTTTCAGTCCTTGCAATGGGTGTCAGAGGGGTGGATACAGCCATACAAGGTTGATACAGCTGAGAACACATAGGTTCCTATGAGAAAAAACAGAATGGGAATGGAGTGTCTGTCCTTCCTCACTCTTCTCCATCAATTCTGCCACCCCAGGCAGCTTTAAGTGCTAATGGTATCTCTATGCCCTCTCTCTAACTGAGCACTAGGGATGAAAGAGACTAACTTAGAAAAATTTGAACTCAGGACCCATATAGAGACATGCAATCATATAAAAACTGGTTGCCTTTTAGTTAGCAGTTCGACATTTTTTTTTTTTTTAATGTATTTAGTACAGGGTCTACAGAGTCTCACTACACAAACTGGACTTATAGTGATCCTTCCTGTTTTTCAGGCTCCCAAGCACTGGGATTAAAGGAGCACAAAGCCATGCCCAGTCTCAATCATTGTCTCAGCACACCTCGGGGGTAGGAGTGGGGCTGGCACAGCAGGCCAAGATCAGACCCGGGATCATTGAACTCCTGGCCCCTGCATCTACCTAAGCAGGTACTTTAATCTGCAGAGTTATCTAGCTGGCCTGAGCAATTCAACAGTTAAGAGGAATAAATTCACTAAGGGTTAAAGCAAAATGCTATGCCTCTAAAACTAGAAACAAGAAAAGGTTATTCAGAGATTCATGGAAAGCCTCTTCCCCACTTTGTAAACCCCAGGAAAAGGGGACTTGGAGATCAAAGTACCCCCCCCCAGGTGTCTCAGCAACACTATCAGAGTCATAAGAATGACTCCTCGCAAGAGACAATGGCAAAGCTGCCACAGAAGGAATCAAGAGGGAAAGGGGCTAAAACTCACCAGTTGTGTCTCTGCCTTCTTGTTTCAGGTACCTGAGCATAGCACTCATGCTCCACTTGTTACCATAATCCTCCACTTCTGGATCATCACAGCTAAAAGGAATTAATGAATCAAGGTCATAAATGCCACTGGGCTGGGCTGCACACATAAGGTTCTTTGCAACAATCTTCATTAAGCTTTCTGAAAATTGTTCATCTTGCTAACTTGTACTCAGCCATTTTTTTTTTTTTTTGTGAACCCTCTGTACCAACTTACTAATTTCTTAAATAAAAATTAAAATGCATTTGCTTTGCCCTATTGAAGATGGCAGGGCATAAGAAGGTAAATTCTTTCCTACCCAATTATAAAAAAAGAGAAGGAAACATGAAACATATACAAATCTAAAAATGATTGCAATAAATAAGTAAAACTAGGATATAGACCTTGGTCTTGAGGTAAATGTCTAGAAAACCTAGGCTGGCATTTTCAGACCAGGGCTGACCAGGGCTGAGCTGGTGAGCTCATCTTGTGCAGCATTCTAATTCACTAACCGCAAAGAGTTGCCCTGGCATGGAATGCACGCTTCCTCTTGTCTGGTGGTAGACGGAGTCATCATGGAAGGTGGCATGCTCTAGAGTGAAGTGGGGGGGGGGCTCGTGCTGCATGACAAACATAGCAGACACTTGCGAATGCTGCTAAGGAGTCCTGCAGGCTGCAGCCAGGGTTCTGCCTCTGCCCTCTTGAGCCCCAGCACCATCCCACCCTCAACACCAGCCACACCTCTGCTCCCCTTCCCCACTGAAGGATGAAGCAGCTGCAGCCAGCAGGTAATGGTGGTCACAGGCCACTCCATGCAACCTGTGCAGCTGCAGCAGCTACTTGTCCCTTCCAGATGCCTCCCTTTTTCTCTCTCCTGGATGTGCTAGGCACCTATTTTTAGTCTGAGTAGAAAGTGACTGGGTTTCTTTTCTATTTTTCCACTTTCTGGCAAAATTATTGGGATGAAAGAAAACAGAGCAAGAGGAATATTTCCACACAGCTGGGCTGGTACTCCCTTTCACTGAATTCTTTTTTGAGATGACTTTATTTTTCTCTTTTTCCCGTGATCAAACATAATCTAGAAAACGCATAGAAGTACATAAAACAAAAATCACCCACCTACAATCTCACCCCTTACAGTTAAGCATAGTTAAAATTTTAGTGTATATCCTCTCTTTTTCCTCCTTCCTCAACAAAAATAGCTTTTGGTCGTGTTTTGAGATAGGGTCTCGCTACCCAGTTCGCAGAGGCCTTGAGCTCACTTTATACCCCAGGCTGGTCATGAACTCGCAATGATCTTCCTGTCTCAGCCTCCTCAAAAACAGCTTTGAATATCTATTTGGTAAGGAAGTTCAGTTACATGTACTGTGTCATAATGTGCTTTTACCACCTCTAACAATCCAGTAAAAAATGTCCTTGCCTCTGAGCCTATAAATACATTCTTTTATTTCATAAAGATAAGTTCCTAGAAATGGAACTTCTGTATCAAAGAGTTCACACATTTTAAGCTTTTGATATGGTTTTAAATACTGAAGTAATTTTATTTCTTGACTTCTAAGAAGTTCCTACACAGCCTGGGGATGCAGCTCAACAGCACAGCACCTGCCTAGCAAGTGGGAGGTCTTGAGCTCAAGTTCCAGTTCCAGAAAAGAAGTTCCTCTAGGCAGGGTGTCTCACATCTGCAATCACAGTGCTTGGGAGGCTGAGGCAGGAGGAGTGCTGTGAGTATAAGGCCAGCTTGGGCTACAGAGTAAGTTCAAAGCCAGCCTGAACTACATTTTGTTGAGACCCTGCCTCCAAAAATCAAAGCAAGTTCCGTATGTCTATTAAATTCCCACTCTCTGGTAAAGTGAGAGAAGACAATGAGGAAAATAAAATGAAGGCACATTTTGGTGCAGAAAGTCCTACAGTTCTGCAAGTAATGTAGAAGCAGCAACAAATATGTCTTAAAACTGCATGCCAGGCATGGTGGCGTACGCCTATAATCCCAGCACTTGGGAATGGAGGCTGAGGCAGGAGGATCAGTGTGAGTTCAAGGCCAGCCTGGGCTACAAAAGTGAGCTCAAGGCCAGCCTGAACTGCAGAGTGAGACCCTGTCTCAAAAAGACAAAACAAATAAACAAACAAAAACTGCATTGCATGACCCTTCTATAAGTGTTCCAGGGATAGAAACCCAATGTGAGGCTCCAGTGAAAAGCATTAACTTTCCATGTCTGTGACCCAAGCCTCACTTCTCTGACCAAGCTCAGACACAGGCAGTACCTGACATAGTCTCCACTCTTCTTATTCACACTGTAGTTTGTCAGGTGCATGAACTGGTTCCGAATGTTCTTGGCTCCTTGGTCATACCGTACAGTTGCAAACCTGACAGAAGAACAGAGGTTAAGTGCCAGGATCAGAATTTTGAGAAAACAGAAGCTAGCTGGGTGTGGTGGCACAAGCCTGTAATCCCAGCACTCAGAAGGCTGAGGCAGGGACTATCACAAGTTTGAGGCTAGCCTTGACTACAAAGTAAGTTCAAGGCCAATCTGAACTGCACAATGAGAACCTGTCTCAAAAAACAAAACAAAACAAAAACAAGAAACCAGAACCTAGAACTAAAGGATCTCAGTGAAATGATACTAACATCAACAATAATAATAATAATAATAGCAATGAACACTGACATCACTTACTAGTCAATACTGAATGCAAATTAAGTGCTAAAGCCTATGCTAATATATAACATTATATATAAATAAGTTCAATCCTTAGAGAAACCCTGTCAAGTATGCTATATTATATATAATTTATTTTATTTTATTTTTGAGACAGGTCCTGCTCTGTACTTCGGGCTACCTTTGAACTCACTATGTAGCCCAGGCTGGCCTTGAACTTGGCAGTAATCCTGCCTCAGCCTCCCAAGAGCTGGGATTACATGAGTGCACCACTATAATCAGCCTACGCTTAATTTTTAAAATAGATACACCAACTCAGTGTGACCCAGAAAGACTAGGTAATTTATACCACAAGATCACACAGACTTTAAAACCTCTGATCTGCTGCTTGAGATGCTGCTTCTCTGAAAACCTATGAGATGCTGCTTTTCTGAAACAGGGAACCATACATCTACATCAACAGGAACTCTACATCTTTACCAATTGCAAGTAAGGTCATTAATAACCTGGGGAACTGTGTATTGGACATTAGGGATAACTGGGCATTAGCTAGTTAAGAAACATTGAATGCCATATACTACTGCTAGGTTTTCACCATTCCCAATTGATGAATATTTCTACATACGGTTTTCTTCCAATGTTAAGTTCTTTCCTTGGGATAGATTCCCAGAGCAGGTATTATCAAAGAATACAAAGACCTTTTGGGTTTTTATTATCTACTGACAAAATGGTTTTCTAAAATGCCCATTTCAGGGGCTGGGGAAATAGCTCAGTAGAATAAGCGCTTGCCAGGCAAGTGCAAGGAGCTGAGTTTAATCCACAGTCCCGTAAAAAAAAAAAAAAAAAAGGAAAAAACAAACAAAACAGACATTAAAATGTCCATTTACATTGCCACCAGCAAGGGGAAGTGTGCCCAGCTTGCCAGGAGTGGATATTATGGCAAGGCTAGATGTTTGCTGATTTTGATAACACAAACACATTGCATTTTAGTTCCCATTCCTGGATTTCTAGCTCAGTTGGGGATCTCTTCACATTCAGTGGTTGGATTTCCTCTTTTGTGAGTTGTCAATGTCCTCTACTCTACATAACAAGGTTTAATAAATCTGTCATTATATATAAAGTATACTAGCCGGGCGTGGTGACTCACGCCTGTAATCCCAGCACTTGGGAGGCTGAGGCAGGAGGATCGTTGTGAGTTCGAGACCAGCCTGGGCTACAAAAGTGAGCTCAAAGCCAGCCTGAACTGCACAGTGAGACCCTGTCTCAAAAATCAAAAATAAATAAATAAATAAATAAATATAAAGGATACTAACCTGAAACAAGAAGAAGGAAAACACTGGGTATCCACACAGAGCCTAGCACTCTGGGGAACTCTACAGGGAAAATTAAGAAAAAGCTAAAAAGGACAACATGGCAGTACAGACTCAGAACTTATATCCACAGAAAGAACTGATCTATATGTAATTTACCAAGAACAATAATGGCCACATTAATGGCAAACAAAGCAGAACAGCATACATTGTGGGCATTCATTTCTGAATTTGGAATGAAGGCACAAAACAGAGGGATTAAACATGGAGCCCAGTGAAAATAGCACAGTAATCTGATATCCTGGACTCTTGTCTAAAGAAGACCAAAGCATCAAATATACACGCCTTGGAGGGAAGTAAGCAGGGAAAAAGAAAACTTTCCAGTGATGTTCAGTATCAACAAAAGGCCACTCAGGGCAACTGGGTACGGTAAATATCAAACCCTGTTTACATATCACCCTTCCCTATCGTGGCTTTCCCAAGAGGCAGATCCAAGTGTGTGAAAAAAACCTGGAAGGCCACAACTTTATTTTCAAATGATTTACAAATTATTTACATATGCTTATCCAGACTGTGAAGTCAATATGAATTCTTACCACATTAAAGGTCAGCATTTAAAAATTTTCCTTTTCTCCATTTTTTCTCAGCCACCCACTATCTCCACTCCCCAATTCCCTGTACCAGAAATACACAAGAGCCAAAAGCATAGTAGTGGGAAAAAACAAAACAAAACACCAGCTAAACTCAAAACTAAAACAAACACGAGGCCGGCAGAAGGGTGCAGACAGTGGGAAAATCTTGCTGGGCACATAAGGCTGAGAGACAAAAGTCTGACAAGCACTGTCTGCACTGAAGAAGGACCTCAGATTCGTGACAACTTCCAGGAATCATGTCACTCATTGGCTAAGCCTCGCCTTTACCTCCAACTTTCTTTCTACAGTGACTCTCCAAGCAGATAGAAGACAGTCACTCTGAATTCCTATGAGATGCAAAGACTGGTCCCTTCAGCCAGATGTTAGCTCGCAGTAACACACCTCCTGTCGTGCTCTGCCATCTTCCCCAGCTGAGAGAACAATGTGTTTGAGGGAAGAGAAGGTCTGCATCAGAGAAAGAGGCTTCTCATCTCTGCTCTGAGCACCGGATCTACACTGGTCAACATAAAAAGCCTGCCAAGCCACCAGGGTTGGGAAGATCTGATATCCAACACATTTATTATTCCTATGCTCCTTTCCTCAAGGGCAAAACACTTGAACAAAATCCTTTTCCTCCTTCCCTTCACTGGGTCATTACATTCTGACCTTAAGCAAGGACAAGATTACTAAGGACAAAGAGTGGGGTGGGCTTCTGCAGAGCCTAAGAAACATTAAGCAGCAAGAAATAGGAAGAAAAAAAAACCAACAACAACAAAAACAAAGCCCTTTAAATTAATGGAATAGTTCTCCTACAACAAAAGCACTGTACTCTGTGCTTTTTTTTTTTTTTTTTTTGCCCAGTAGACTATGCAAAAGATTACAGAGGAGAAAGGGAAAAAGACTGTCTTCATCTTTCTTCCTAACCAGTTAGATCATACAAGTCCTGTGAAAATCCATATTAAACAGATGATATTTATTCTCTTATCACCATTCTCTTTATTGTCTAGAGCAGGGTCACACTAGTCTTACATTTGGTCTACTAATCAAGTTCTGATTACCTGATTAATCCACAACAAAGGTTTTCTGTTTTGGTTTGTTTTTTTTTCTTTTTAAAATTTGAATTACTTGACCCACATTGCTTCCTGTAGCAAAGTGGCAGTCCAGCCCCATGAAGCTTCGAAGATGGTGGAGGAAGTGGGAAGGGAGCTCTGAGGCAGTGCTAAAGGCTGCCTAAGCAGGGGTCAAAGTCCATAGAAGGTGGGCATCTGAGTAGAGGGCGGTAAATAAAAATGCTGACGATAGTGGAAGACAGAATACTCAGTACTGGAACAGTTTAAAATATGGAAATACAAAAGGCTAGAATATAGTTTTGAACTAGTTTTGGAAGTACTAATATGACTACTTTTCAATGCAGAGATAAGCACAGAGAAACAGATGTAAGAGTCTATCATGTAATTTCCTAGCTTATGCAGAACAATGATCTACCCAGCATCCAAACCTTGATTACTAAATATCATTTTTCATGACAAAGCAACCAATGTTTCCTGGATACACATGACTTACTGCAGGGCCAGGTAAGATGAAGAACAAGATGAGCTCAAACAGTTTTGCTCAAAGAATGAGGGGACACATCAAAAAGACACAAAAGCTAGGCATAGCGGTGCACCCCTGTAATCCCTGCAGCACTTGGAAGGTTGAGGGAGGAGGACTGCCATGAGTTCAAGGCCAACCTGGGTTACACAGTAAGTTTAATGTTCAAAACAGCCTCTTTCAATAATCCCCAAAAGAAAAACCCGCAAAAGTCAGGCTGATGGTCTCTCTCTGGCTAAATTTAGGACAACTAAAACATCAAAATAAATAATAAAGGAACCCATTAAATGAAATAGAGTCCTTCAATCTTCATTAGCACAATAAATGAAAAAATAAGAAAAAGCTCTTCCTTGGAATAAAATGCCAAAATAAGTAAAAGAAACAGTAGGAAGAAAAAAAATTACACATTTTGCAATAATTTAGGCAAATTCCAAAAAGTTTTTGGGTGAAAATAGGATAAAGAATAATATATGAATGTAGGTGTCTTTGCATAACATATAAAAGGAAAGACATAATGATTTTACAAGGAGTTATCTTGTAGAAATCACCTCAATCAAGGAGTCCTATGCCACTAAATAGTTCCCATGGGTCATCAGATACAATACAATGAGAACTACTGTCACTTCTGTGGTATTCTTATCTCAAATACATAAACCTAGATTTAATCATGAGAAAATATAAAAACCCAAATTGAGGGCAAAATGTACAAAATGACTGGCTGTAATCCTTAAAAACGCTGAGGTTGTGAAAGTAACTGAAAGGCTGAGGAAGTGCTCCAGACTGAAGAAGCCTAAAGAGACCTGACAACCACCCTGCCCTGAGCTCCTCCACAGTCCATTTATTTATTTATTTGTTTGTTTGTTTATTTATTTATTGTATTATGGCCCACTCACCCTGCCCTGGGGGTGGGGCCGGCACAGCATGTGGTGCCGAGATAGAACCGCAGTTTCTGTGGTTACCTAAGCTTCCCTAAGCAGGTGCTTTAGACCACTGAACCATCTTGCTGGCCTTCCACGGTCCTTTAATTATGAAGAACATTATTTGGACAACTTGCATAATTGAAATGAGTTCTGTAGATACAGGGCAAAAGTCTTTACACTATATCTGTAACTTTCTGTAAGTTCAAAAATGTCTGAAAAACTTGTTAAATTCAACAGTAAAAATGTAGATATCTAACTTCCCTTTAAAAAACATTAGATCTTGCCGGGCATGGTGGCTCACGCCTGTAATCCCAGCACTTGGGAGGCTGAGGCAGGAGGATCAGTGTGAGTTCGAGACAAGCCTGGGCTACAAAAGTGAGCCCAAGGCCAGCCTGAACTGCATATCGAGACCCTGTCTCAAAAAGACAAAAAAAAAAAACATTAGATCTGGCAATTCTAGTAGGTGTGGACTGCTGGCACCAACTTGATACCAAGTGTTATTAAGTGAATCAGATGTCCCCTACTCCTGGGCCTCCACCTGGCCAGCGACCCTCCGGGAATGTCATTCTGAGTACTTACGTTTGTAACCTTTAAATTAGATCTTCATGTATAGGCTCAACACAAATATTTTGTGGTTGTTCTTCTGGGGATTGTACCATTGAGCTACATCTCTGGCCACTCCCTTTTTATTTTGACACAGGGTTTAAGTTGCTCAGGTTGGGCTGAAATTTAGAAATCCTCTTGCCCTCAGCCTCCCAAGTAGCTGGGATTACAGATGTGTAATGCCACTGAGCCCAGCTTCAACATAGTTTATTAACAACAACCTAAAAGATAACTCTTTACTAGGTACCTATTGTAGTCAAGAGTTTGCAGGAAAACAATCTAATATAGGACACCCAATGGATAGGATCATTTCATAGTGGTCATCCAGTGAATCAAGCACAAAAGAGTGCAGGAAATCGGTCCTCACACTGAAGACCAAAGAATCCAGCTGAGGATTCTGAGATCCTGTATGAGTCCAGCTGAAAATCTACCATTCATAAAAATGCCTCCTACAAGTCCAACTGGAGACCTAGAACCCATGACAATTTTCTCATGCAGGTCCACTTCATGGATCTGGGCTGGGAAGGCCCAAAGGTCAGTGGTGGAAGCTAGAAAGTCTGTGCCAACAGGATTGTTAGCAGGCTGAGGAATCTGCACTGGAGCCAGGAAGCAGTGCTCAAGGTATTCACCACAGCTCCCTGGCAAAGTACCACAGCTATTTTCAGTGATAGTGGGGTCCCAAGCTCCTCTAATGATGATGACAACAGAGTTCCCATCAGCAAAGCCAGCCCAACAAGCTCCTCCAGGAGACTGAGTAGTGCACCATCTTCCCCCTCCAGAGCCAGGAAGCGTTGCTCAAAGTAAGGACCAGAGCTCTCCTAAAGTGCACCACAGCCATTCTCAGTGACACCAAGGTCCCAAGCTCCTATGACGATGGGAACAGCCGAGTTCACAGCAGGAAAGCCAGCCTGACAAACTCCCCAAGGAGAGCAGACAGCCCCTCTTTCCTCTCCTTTCCATGTTTTTTTTTCTTTCTTTACAGGACCGGTGTTCAAACTCATGATCTTGTACTTGCTAGGCAGGCACTTGTGCCATAGAGCTACCTGCACAGCCCCTCTCCTTTCCATATTGTTGGCAGCAATCCTCAGTGGCCTCCATACCCAGCACCATACAGATTCACTTCAGCTGGGGGTTATAAATTGCTCACCAGTTGTCAATCCACCACAATTCTACAAATACTTATCCTAACACAGACTGAAATTCACATCATAGTAGCAGGCCTCCAGCATGCTAGGATCTGCAGTGACCCTGCACATTCCTACAGTGCTTGCTAGAACAGCTTTGAAATGGTTTGAGGCCTTGCCCTGCTCTATCCAGAGCAAAGCTATAGAAATTTTATTCAAACAACTGAAAAAAAAAAAGAAATTCACATCATGAATCCAGTCTTGAACCTCTCTCTGATTGAGATGAAGATTTAGGAAAGCTTTCACAATAGAATTTCAGGGGCCCGGTGGGATGGCTCAGTGGTCTAAAGCACCTGCTTGGGAAAGCTTGGGCAGCTTCAGGGACCACGGTTCGATCCCTGGCACCACATGCTGCACCAGTCCTGCCCTCGGGGCAGGCTGAGCCAGCCATAAAAATGAGTGAATAAACACAATAGAATTTCACAGCTTTAACCTTAAGCCAAGAACTCTGTGTGTGTGTGTGTGTGTGTGTGTGTGTGTGTGTGTGTGTGAGTGTGTGTGTGTGTGTGCATGTAGAAAGGATTTCAATGTTAGGCATATACATATGGTGCTTTCAATCTCTGATTGTTACATAATTCTTCCAGTTTATGAAGTGAAAATGATAAACATCCAATTGAAATAACACTTCAGATTTTGAGTTTTGACCTTTCTGCAGGCTAGCTATATGCACTATGAACTCTCTCATGCCGGCAGGCATGCAGCAGTTCAATAGGCACAGGGTAACAACCAACACTCACTAGTAGACCTTGTTGTGAAGCCAGGGTGTTTAGTAGCTTAGATGTATTGACTGCACTTGTAACTTGTTAGAGGTTTACCAGGATATAACCCCATTATAACTTAAGGAGTAGTTGGAGTTAGGTTATTAAATGAAAATACACCTGAGATGCATGTTCTAAAATCTTTATCAGAGCAGGAAAGTAGGAAAGTAACAGGATCTTATAAACTCTTCTTATTCAAAAGCTATTCTGTTCTTCTAAGAGTCTAACACCATATATTCTTGTAGTCAATCTTAAAGTTTAGATGTATGACAGTTAAGCCTTCTCATTAGTGGCTTTATTTTCTATATTCCCTACAAATGTACAAACAAAAGGTGAGGTCAACCCTGAAGATTCGACTCAGCTGTGGCACATGAATGAGTCACTTTTAGGCAGGTGTAGGCAACCGAGCCACAGAGGCCTGGACCCTAAAGAGAGGGCACCTTGGACAGCCTTGCTAAGAGCCACTGAGTTTCATTGTGGCCTGACCCAGAAAAAAATCTTATGGAAGAGAACAAGAGGCCCACGTCCTCTCTGATCTGCTGTCAACCAGCTGCAGCCTACAGACTGCCAAAATGCGGCGGTGACTCGGCAGCATACTGCCGCGTGTCTGGGAGGGGATTACCAGCCTGATCCCAGGTCTTCAGAGCCAGAAATGACTCAAACTTCACAAACAGCCTGTGCCTGCCAGGGAGGGTGACAATGAGCACTGGGGTGGGTTTCTCTCCCTTTTTAGTGTCTCTTCACCCCACCTGCTGCTGTAGCAGATTCTGGACAGTGTGCAGCCTGTGAGGTAATCAGAATTCCTTGGCAACCAGCAAGTACCTGAATTCTTTCAAAACCACAGGAATCCAGCAGAGAAAAGGTAAATATCCCTGCGGAGCCAGTGTTAATTAGCAAGGAAGGCTACTGAAGAAGGAACTGGGGGTGAGGGAAAGGGGAATGGCATTATAAATGGCTTGGGGTCCTTTTTGAATTCCCGCTGAATCCTATGGCAGAGGCAGAAAGAAGCCAGACCTCTCAGGTCCCCTACCTCCCACCTCTCCCGCATGGGTGGGACACTCAGTTCCCCAGATGGGCATTTCTCTGTTCCCAAAGCATTAGTGCTATCTAATGCTGAGTCTCCAACAGTGCCTGTGGTTTTTAACTCAATATTGTTTTAATTTTTTAAACTTTTTACTTTTCCTATTTTGGTGCAAATTTGACTATTAACTTTGTCTCTACAAAAGGGTTTTGTCCAACAATTTAAACCCCACATTGGATCCACTTACAGCTGTAAAATTCAAGACCAAGTCTTTTTGGATTCCACTTTTGACAGGAAAAATGAATCTCCACTATGTTAGTGAGAAGAGAACCCCTCTCTGGAAACTGAGTGTCCCCTGCTGGTGCTAAAGAGAAACATGCTTGTATTTCTGACAACTTAGGTAAAAATAGTATAAGCAGCCAGACAAAGAAGGCTCTGGAGGAAGTCAGAGCAGAAGATGAGAACACATCACAGCGGTGGCTGGAGGTGCATCTGCCAAAGGCTTGGCCTCAAAATAAAGAGAATGACTAGACCTACATGCCTCTCCAAGAGATAAGCAATAATGTGAAGATTATACTATAATTGGTATCACCAGGTCCAATAAAGTCTAGATAGACATCATTCACCAAAGTGGGTGACCAGCTTTTCTGACTGTGCCTTCCTAATAAGTCTTTTGTTCTTTCCATGTTTGTTTGCTATGTGAACTGCTTCCCCATTGGATCAACATTACCTAAGTAGGTGTACTTATAATCTTATTGGCTGATCATAGCTTTTGACCCAAGATGCAGTTGCTCCATGAATTCTCTACCCACTGTAGAGACAAAAGCCTAATTCTCAAGAAACAGAGAGCAATAAACAAAGCCCAGGGACAACTGTAGTGTGTAACTTGGGAATTCCAGAAAGCTGGTATTCCAGGAGGCAGATAGCAGCTTCACCTGCTGGCTCCCAGTTTGTTGCCGCCTCCCCTGCCTGGAATGTTAACAATTAACATCTGTATGAACCTAGTGATAAGGAAAAGGTGGAAGTCAAGAGAGGAAGTGGTCCTCCTTTGCTAATGAAACTATGCAGATTATGTTCATTAGTCCAAAATAAAGCTGAGCTGCTTCTGGGGTTCTATGCTCACTGAGGGACAGATCTCAGAGAGTCCTCTGAAGCTACCTTCATCAGATCTTCTTGTCATTTATTTCTTTCGGCATCGACTCGTAACATACAACCAACCTCATGATTTTGTTTTACAAAACTTCCCGGGAAAAGTGGGCTTGTTGGCAATCCACTCTTAGGTCCCCTTCTATCTCTCAGGAACTATCATTTTCAATACCGATTTCCTACTGTTAACCTCCATTGTTCCTTACAATTCATTCTTTCATTCTGGGGAACACAAACTCAGCAAATCTGACATCTAGCAGGTTGGGAGTTACACTTATTTCCCCTATTCCACTTGGAAGCTCCGACTCAGGGTGACCTCTGCAGGACTATCCTGAACCACAAGATGGAGGATGCAAATATCAGGAAAGTGACTGCATTTGGACAACACCTCAACATTTTACCCACATATAAGAACAGTCTTTCTACCTCCCATGTGACAAAAACAAGGACAACTGAAAACACTGATCTATAGTTTCTTTTTCTGTAGTGAGTTTAAGAATGTAACAAATTTACACAGAATAACTTATTTCACAAAACTGTCTCATGAACTTTGTTATTTAGCACTAACGAAGCCCCACATAGAAATGGCAGTGATGTAGGAATCTTCCTTTTTAAATAAAGAAAATTATTTTTGCCTCCACTTTTATCTCTTTAGAAAAGATCATGGTTTTCCTTGTTAAGCCTCAAAGTAAAATGACTAGTGATCTCATCTCAGGATGATTATCTTCAGTTATGTCTACATAAAACATGCGTAGCCTAAGATTACTAGAAGCTGTAGAGCTGAAGGGGAGCTATGGACTACTGCTGAACATAATGACAGTTAAGCACAAGCAGAGGATTAAAAAGCAGGTGTGTGCCAGTGAACAAGGAAGGGCGAGGGACTCGGGTACATCCGAATGACTGCAGGGAACAAGGTATCCTTGCAGGATTCTGGCTTGTACTACTGCATGTACCATCCTTTGGGAAAGCTTTATATTTACCTCTACTTTCAGGTAAATTGAGCCAAAGCCCTGAAAAAAAAAAAAAAAAAAAGTCCACCCATTTTTTGGTTCAATGTGGTCTGAGTATTTAAAAAGTTATTTTCTAGTTATTGTGACACAAGCATCCACTGGTAAAATCTTGTATTTAAGTTCCTGCTGGAAGCAAGAGAAGAGTTGCTCCACTCAGTGGGTATAAGCAGCAGTCAAAGCACTGATGTATTTACAGTAACACTAATCAGTGTTAGTATTACTTCCGTTTTGTGCAGTAAACCATACAGGTCTTTAAGCTAAGCCAAATTTTATCCATGAGCGGATAACGTATACTTGGAATATTATGCAAAACATACTGGTATGATATTCTCAAGAAACAATACACGTGAGTCACTTTGACACCTTTGCTCTATACCAAAAGTCCAGTTTATGGGGAAACATAATCCTCAGACTGGACAAAGGAGGCAAGCAAAGGAGAGGATGAGTGAAAGAAAAATGGAGGAGCTCATAATAGAAGACTTCAGAAATCTCCAATTACAAAACCCTCATCTGGGGCTGGCCTGATCAGCGGACTAAAGTGCCTGGCTAGGCAGAGCGCAGTGGCTGGCGTTTAATCCCCTGTATGCTGTGCCAGCGCCACCCCTGGGGCATGCTGAGACAATTTTTGAGACTGGACATGGTGCACACCTGTAAACCCAGTACTTGGGAGGCTGAAAAGTAGAACCACTACAAGTCCGACACAGTGAGACCCTATAGACTCTGTCCTAAATACAAAAACAAAACACAAAAAACTCATCTTCATCCTCGGGCAGAAATTAGGATATAGTTTACCTTCTTTTTGTTCTAGGCAATATAGGAAATATGCTTTTATATACAGTCTTATCTAGTTTTGCTTCCAAAAATATGAGCTCATTTATCTACAAACACTGTAGAAAATCCTGTGTAGACTTGGTTAGAGTTAATAGGCAGTTCATGCTTACATGCCTGGTCCCAGCCTTTGTTCAACAACTAGAAAATGTTTTCATCTTCCCTGTTCTCCATTTTCAAGGGACAGAAGCCAGAATAGGGCAGAGTCTCAGCAGCCTTCACTGTTTCCAGGGCCCAAACTCAGGATTCTTATGAACCCGATGGGCCTTATAAATGCTGTCACTGCCACCTAGAGGTGAAGACAAGATGTGGCTCAACCAGCTAGAACCTTTAGGTTTTGTCTGCTCTCTGGATTCCTGTCACAGGATATATTCAAAGGAAATGAGGATGTAAAATAATTAAAATATCACTTAGGTCAGGCACAGTGGGTACATGGGTCATCCCAACATTCTGGAAGGCTGGCACAGAAGGATCACGAGTTGGAGCCCAGCCTGGATACCTTTTCTCAAAATAAAAATTAAAAGGGCCTAGAATGTAGTTCTGATCTCCAGGACTGAAAAAATTCTAAAAAATAACAGTAATCAGAATATAATAACATATATTAAAGCCCTTATACATAAATGGGGATATTAAAATTACATTCTGAGCAGACAGAGGTGGCATCTATTTTCTTCACCACCCATATACAGCATAGGCAGTCCTTTACCATGGTATTTCCTATCTTCAAAGTATATTTTCTAATAAATAAATGTACACAGACCATGCTTTCTAGCTTGCGACTGCTGACAGGTGTGAATCACCTAACTTGCTATGTTCTACAAAATGCGACCACTGCACACAAGAACTTCAGGGTAAACAGGAAGGAAAAAGGGAGGAAAGGAAGAAGGGAGGGAGACGAAGAAATGTGTGAAAGGAAAACCAGCCATAGGAAAGTTACACAATTTTTTTTGTTGTTGTTGCAGAACCGGGGTTCAAACTCCCAACCTTGCACTTGCCAGGCAGGCACTTGTGCCATGGAGCTATCTCCCCAATCCCTACATACTTATTTTAAACAATTTAAAGGTTTTATACAAACACTATCTATAAAATTCTGCAAAAATGGGAAACAGAACTTCAGATTTTTTTTTTTTTTTTGAGTCAGGGTCTCGCTATGCAATTCTGGCTGGCCTTGAGCTCACTTTTGTAGCCCAGGCAGGGCTCAAACTTGCACCAATCCTCCTGCCTCAGCCTCCCAAGTGCAGGGATTACAGAGAACTTCAGATTATTATAACTTGAATTTAATTTTGTAAATTTTATCATTTAAAACCTATAAACCACTTCCCCTGAAGAACGCTATGTACACATTACCACTGCAAAGTACCTATGCTGCACAGTAAGGGGGAAAAAGAAGCAAAAGCCCTAAATATAAGAGAGCAGGAAGAGCACAGTAATCAAGCTATAATCCTTGTTCTACTCAGTCCCAGCTGGATGATCTTAGAAAGCCAGAAGGTAAAGTTCCCTGGCCTCTCTAAATCTGTTTCCTCAAGTGCAAAAATGCATCAAGTGTAAGACTACTTTAAAGAGTAAAATAAATGCCTGGTTTATGACAGGTAAGTAAGTGTGGTGTTTGATTTCTTCCATCTAAATCTCCTGTGAAGAAGCATGGCATGGGGCTGGGGAGATAGCTCAGTAGAATAAGTGCTTGCCTGGAAAACACAGGTCCTGAGTTCAACCCCCAGCTCCAAAAAAAAAGAAGCATGGCAAATTATCTTAATACCCTCAGTCTTGCTAACATTGTCACTGCAACAAAGTAACCAGTGACCCAGATCACAGCTGGGCATGGTGGTATGGCACATACTTTCTGTGGGTATGAAAGGAAGAGTGTTCAGCATTAAGACTGCCCTCTGTCATCGGAAGCCCACCTGGGTGTACTCTGTTTCCTGAAAGAAACAGCTTGATCGTAGGACACTCTTTCACAGAATGAAAGCGAAGTTTCCATTCAAAAATAGTACCTTACCTAGCCAATCCTTCTTCATAGAGATAGATGACAAGAGGATCATAGGAAGTCACAAGCACATAGAGGCGCACATCAAACTTGAAATCTGAAAAAAAAAAAAAGTTTGGATGTATAGGAAAAAATGAGTTCTTTTTTTATATATATAATGGCCTGCTCAGCCTGCCCTGGGGGTGGGGCTGGCACAGCATATGGTGCTGGGGATCAAACCATGGTCCCTGCAGCTGCCTAAGCAGGCAATTTAAACTACTAAGCGATATTGCCGGCCCAAAAAAACTGAGTTCTTTTGACAATGATTAGGACAATATAAACAACTATGAAAGAAAGAACATTCTTCTTCATAATAAGTACATACTACCCACACACTTAAATCTTTGCGTGGATTAAAAATTCTGTGTGTATACTTTTTTTTTTTTTTTGGTCTTTTTTGAGACAGGGTCTCACTATGCAGTTTAGGCTGGCCTTAAGTTCACTTTGTAGCTCAGGCTGGTCTCGAACTCACAACGATCCTCCTGCCTCAGCCTCCCAAGCACTTGGATTATAGGCATGTGTGACCATGCCTGTCTTATATATACTATTTTTATGTAGTATTGATGGCTTTATAGTCTATAAAGCATTTCACTACTAGGAACTGAACCAAGGGCCTTTTCACTGAGTTATGCCTCTAGTCCTTTTTATTTTTTGAGACAGTCTTACAGTTTGTTAAGATACCCAGGCTGAGCTTAAACTCTTAATCTTCCTGCCTTAGTTTCCCACAATTCTAAGATTATAGATGTGTGCTACCATGCCTGACAGCACTTTCTCTTACATTATCTTACTTCATCTTCAAAATAATCCCCAGTGGTAGTTAAGGAACTAGCCTTCCTCATCTCTGAAGACAGAGATGCCAAGAATTTCATCCTAGCTTAAAACACACTAGAAAGTCCATGAAAAGGTTAAGAAGTTTAGCAAGATCTAGCCCAATGTAGTCAAGAGTCTAATCACAACTCACCATCTATGAGCAGCGGGTTGTTAATGTAACGGGAGACCAGGATGTTCTCTTCCAGGGAAATCTGGTTTGGCTATTAAGTAAACAGAAAGAATAAGAGTAGAAATGAAAAGCGATTCTAATTTATAATAAAAGAACAAAGTTCTCAATCTTTTAAGAAATAATGTGGAAAACTAAAACTCTAGGAAAAGTTTTCCTCTGGGTACCCAAATATTCAGTTGGCCACATAACAAACCACTTAAACACCAGGGGTATTCAATTACAATGGGAGAAAATAAATTTACACAGTATTTCACGTAATAAATATAGCCTAGACAGCTATAAAGATTTATAAAAATAATTACATGTCAAGAAAACAAAAGCTACTTAAAAATATTAAAAAAGTGCTGCTTCCATAAGGTGAAGTATGATGAAAATTTTAAAAACAATGCCACTATTCGTAAATGCAGGCTTTCGTTGAATTATTTAGAGAACTTGCAACTCCCTAATGGGTACAATGTTTTTTCTGTGAAATGAAATGGCTATTTGGTTGACTTGCCTAAGAACACTTGCTAAGCAACTGTATATAAAAACTGAATGAAATCATTGAAAGATTTCTGCAATAAAGAGAAACTGTTTATATACTCAATATGGTTGTTACTGGACACTGTACAAGACACCAGGAGATATAGTGATGGATAAATCTGTCCTGTGAGATCCTCATAGAATGTGAGATTTAACAGTCGTATCTCCCAACAGTTTAATATTTAGGTGGAAGAACAGCAATGTATATAACCTAGGAGAGTGTAAAGCACCCATTATTTGAATGTAAGATGTCAGGCTGCCAAGTGGACCCTAAGCTGGGACCACTGTGGGAAAGCTCACCCAAGAAGAAGTGTGTGCTGAAAGCTACCAGGCATGCGGTGGGGAAGAGGCCATGGCTGGCCCACAAAACCCCATACAAAGGAGGATGGGTTGACTCATAGACCTGCCCCTGAGACTTGAACTGGGAAATAATCCAAGGGGGTGCTAGACAACTAGGCAGAAGGAGCTCATGGACAAAGGGACCTAAACATGTCAAAGGAGTTTCAATTCAACATGGTGGGAAGCAGGACGTTATTATGGATTCTAGATTAAGGAAACAGTAGATGTAAATATCAGAAATAGAATCCCTCTATTTGTACTCAGGACAGAAAAATCAGCTGCAAGCATTCAGGGCAAGAGTTCCAAAAGGGAAATGGCAATGAACAATTAAGACAGTAACAGTTAAAGAAGCGCTCAGAAATAATGGTTAACATGTGGACAAACAAAATTTAATAAGTATCCTGAGTATTTCTTATGTGCCAAGGGCTATTCTAAGGGTCACAAGTGTGATCTGATTTAATCCTGACACAACCCTATGAGGCAGGTGTATCGCCATCCACACTTTATAGAGATGAAGAAAGAAACAGAGGTTAGGGACTTGTTTATAGTCACACAGTTCATAAGCAATAAAGCAGCACCAGTGCCACAGAGTCTGCATCAGGTCTTTAACTTCTCAGCATGATTTGTAATTCCCTCCAATATTGTCTCCTAAATTCAAGAGCTTTTCTTTATACTAAAGTGTTTCTCACCAGGGGTGGTGGCACACACCTGTAATCCCAGTACCTGGGAGGTGAAGGCAGGAGGATCAGTTCAAGTTTGAGACCAGCCTGGGCTACAAAAGTGAGCTCAAGGCCAACCTGGACTGTATAGCAAGACCCTGACTCAAAAAGACCCCCCAAAAAGTGTTTCTCATCCCAAATACTACTTATTAATAAAATAAGGATACTTTTATGACCCATCACATTACTCATAATCACCATGAGCAACTCTGCAGTCAAGACAATGAGACTCCCTTCTCCTTTCCAGCGCTGCTATCTCAGAGTGAAAAGGCAGCTCATACATGCCATCTCTGTGTGTTATCTGAACATGAAGCCATCAGTACTGATTCACTCCCAAGGGACTTGACCACCATACTATTTCCTGACTATACTGCATTTCCTGGTCAGCTTCTCACAAGTACTATTTCCATCATGAGCCAGCTTAGAAAGATTCAATGCAATCAGGGTACAAGGCAGTAATTAACCCATCACAGCTGTGTCTCAAGTGAGTAACCCTAAGTGCTATTCTGAAGTCAACTAGTAGACCTGAGTTATGACCTCGACTCTACCTTGACAATGACTACCTAATAAGTATCTTACAAACATTAAATCAAATTACATTAAGGAGGCACAGTGGCATGGACACGTTAAATGCAGCTATCATCACTACTGCAAACTCAACAGTATCTATGTGCTTCTAAATGCTCAATTCCACAACTCAGCAGCATTCACCACTACATTCCATACCTCATTCTACCTGGAGCATACACCAAAGTACAATGAAGAGATGTAAGGCTTAGGAAGATTTCTTCCCTTTTTTTTTTTTTTTTTTTGAGACAGGGTCTCACTATGTGGCTTGGGTCACATAGTGGCTCTAAGCTCACTTTTGTAGCCCCCAGGCCAGTCTTGAACTAGCAGCTACCTTCCTGTCTCAACCTCTGGAGTGCTAGAATTACAGGCATGCACCACCACCACACTGGGGGTTCTAAGCCAGCACAGCATGTGGGGCACCAAGATGGAACGTGAGACCTTGTGCTTTACAGGTAGATGCTTATGCCTCTGGGCTATTCCCCAGCCCCTTAGGAAAATTTAAAAGGTTTTATTTAAGGAGTAATAACACCTGGCACAAACAAGCACTTGCTGTGTGTATGTGCTGAATAACAAGAAAAACAAAGAACATAAGATAGAAACAGGAAAAAAAAAAAAAGATAAAAACACAGAAACACAAGGGAGAGCATTTGCACACACAGCAACCAACACTCTCTGGTACCCCAAGATCTCAGGGAATATTTAATACTACATTTGCCTTGGGTAATGAGACAAGGACAACTGTACTGTACTACCAGGCACAAATTAATGCTTTAATCAGAGAGCCCTTCCCTTGCACAGTTTGAATACCCTGAATTGGAAAAACAAGGCATCAAATCAGTTTCTGAGGGAGCTGAAGCAAACAAAGCTTTGAGCCTCTCTAGGGCACTTCTAGAGTTAAAGAACACACTATTAAGAGGCCTTGCCAGCAAACCAGCAAAATAGGGGTCCATTCCACCCGCAGGAGTTCCACACTGCACTCTGCAAATTACACCCGTGTGATGCTTTTTCTAGGCTTTATTCTGTTCTCCTTATGGTAAGAGTTGCTATTTACGGGTATTTTCCAAAAGGTTATGACTATGACAGGGCAGTTTTATTAAGAGGCCCTCTCCTGCCAGTGGGAAGATGGGGAAAGATGTTTTCCTCTGGCACACACGCCTGAGCCCACCCAGCTGCCAAAGTCTCCGCCCACGCACACCACATTGGTCAGGCACACAGACCCTCACTCCCGCCCCTGCACATCTGAAAGGAAAGCAGGCAGCGGCCCTGGAAAGTTACTTCATCCAGCTGGCCGATGGGTCACATATTCCATGGGACAGTGTCCAGGTATGGAAAAAGAGAGATGATCAGGCCTTCTGTGTGAGGAGAAAGAAGGGCATTAACGACACAGGTCTGCATAAAAGGTAATAAAATTCCAGGCTTTGGGGGGTGGAATAGGTTCCCTGTGGGTCCACATGTTGCTAGCTCCCCTTACGCCTGCTGGCAACTTCCCAGGCTTCTGTCTGGCACCTCTACTAAATACCTAAAAGAATCAGATTCAGTTCAAAGTTTCACTGAGGAGGAGTGGAAAGGCAAAAGGTCCTGCCAAGTGCTTTGATCTATGCAGGGGGTCTCAAGGGATTCAGCCCAATGAGAGGTGGGAGGGAGAGAGAGGCTCACTGCCAAATGTGCATTCTCCACAGACATGTCATTCCTTTATGAGCCTCGGCACCAGGGAAGTCTCGGGGCATGGCTTCACAGTCCCACCAAGCAAAGTTTAACTGTTCTGTTCTTTCTAAGGCTAGCCTACCAGGGCAAAATAGTGTTCCAAAAGGAAAAAAGTTCCAGATGAGCTAGGAATCAATCCTATTCTTTTTGACTCATGTCTAAGAAAATAAAAAGCAAACTCAGGCCACAGCTGACTTTCAATTGCAATTCCATTTGGCAGCTAAAACCCAACCTAGAGCTGTCTATGAGTCTTGGCACAGGACTGAAGGAATAGCTGTTGGATGAGGGTCTTATGCCAAGGTTGAGAGAGCCAAGGCATGTGACCAGGTTTTGTGTCACATGAGACTCAGGGTAAAAGGACTCCAGAGAGACCCAGGCCAAATAATAAGACTTGCAGCCAGGGCCTGTACCATTTACTGTATTCAAACCAGATCCTCTATTTATTCAGTATGAAAGGTCTGGTCATCATTGTTTACTGTACAGTCTTGAGTCTAGGCTGCAAATGAAGATTTTCCAAAGTGAAAGATTCCTCAGAAAGTTTGTTTCTGCACACATAGGAAGTCACTCAATGCACAAAGATAAGTGCAGAATTTAAGATGGAGTACTGGCCACACACACACAACATAGCTATCCCCACTTACCTTTTCCTTGGAAGGACAGAAAGGATATTTTTAGAAGAATAAATTGATAACAAGGCTAGAAAAAAAGAAAAAGGAGCCAAAACAGTCCAAAAGTTTAAGCAAAACCTAAAGGTAGAAAGCAGACAAGATCTGGTTGGAAAAACAGTAGAGGAAATCCTAGCCCAATACATCAGAGGAAAGTTACCCTTCCAAGGAGGTCCTGCGAAGTTCCAGGCAAAGGGCTCAGGAACAAGAGTCAAATCTAATCCACACACCCATGGGACAATGAGGCTAGCAGACTTCCTGACACCCACAGTACAGCTTCTATGGGGGCGGAGACCTCCTAGAGGCCACTCTGTCTCCAACAGACACCAAAGCAAAAGAAAGGAATGATCATTGTTAGAGCCATGTCTAGCAATCCCTCCAAAGCCACATGAGTCACAGCTGGGGCTATTCAGAAGTGGCTGGATGCTAGGATGAAGAATGTGAATACTCCCCACCCAAAGAGTGAGTAGTCTAGATAAATATAAAGGACTGAAAGGGCTGATCACTTGTTATTTGCTGCTTTTGCTGTTGTGTGCCTCCCACTAACTGTTTCTCCTCTGTAATGGCCCTTGGCCATGCCATCCCACCTTAGAGCCAGCCAACTATGACATGAAATCTCTACAAACTGTGAGCCAAAGAAACTGCTCCTCCTTTAACTTTGGGTATTAAGATATTTTGCCTGACCAATAAGGAAAAAAAGCCAAGATGACACTTTGCTAAAAAAGAAATCACCCAAATCTCAACAGTCATAATGAGGCTCGCCCTGTGTTGGAAGGAGTATGCTCTTTACACACATCTTTAACCACACAGCATCTAAGGTGAAGCCCAGCAATCAACATGCTTGGCTCTTACACTCAACACACAACTGGACTCCCACGAAGGGACATGCAATTAGAGACACAGTCCTACACAGTCATAGGAACAACCAAGCCAGCCACCAGTTTCAGTGAGTCTACTCTTTTGTTCATAAATACAGCCCAATGCTTATGGATCATGACAGTTGAGAATTCAATGGCAGGAAGAAAGACACTCACAAAAATTTAGCGACCAAACGGAACTTTAGAAGAACTTCATTGGGTAGCCTTAAAAATAACAGGCAAAACAGCATCCACTAAGCAACAATAGGCCACATTATGACCTGTACCTGCTGTCCCTCACCCAAGCCTCATGCTCTAGTAGGTGCAGCTTTTCAGAGATGGCTGGATCTGGGGCAGTGGCAACACAAGTACTACAGCTGGGCATTGGTTGTCACTGAAAGCTCTGACAGATTTGCCATCAGTGATCTAGGGTATGTGATACTGGAATTAAGGGAGTATGATCATTGGTTTTGCACAAATCTGGGTACAGATACTAGAGAGTCAGACTCATTTTGCTTATTTCGCATATCTATTAAACTTTTAAAGAACATTTAAGGAAAATTTTGCAAAGACTCAATATGCTGATGGCTTTTTAAACTGAGAAGAGGATGAGCAAGAAGAACAGGAGGGAGAGGAAAAGAGAGGGAAACGAGCAACAGTAGGCTGCCACATATAAGGTTAACTGCTTGGTCAACTCTGAAAGCAGGGCCCTGGGCTTTCGCTTAGCTATAGGGGCTTGGTACCAGCTAAGAGGCTTTTTGCAGTGCTGGAGGAAATGGTCTTATGAATGAGAATTTTAAACATACAATCCCAGACAATACAGGTACTCCTGAAAAACCTGTAGGAAACCACAGGACTGGGCAAACACTCTTAGCACAGCCATTTTTCCTGCCTAGACACTCCCCACACCCTCAAACCCTTAGCAAAGTCCCCAGTGTCTCCCCCTCCTGGCACAATTGCTCCTTTAGAAAGTCACCCACTGGTGAGTGTAGTGGCACCCACGCTGGTCCCAGCACTCATGCTCAGGAGGCTGAGGCAGAAGGATCTGCAAGGGCAGCACGGGTTATACAGTGAGTTGAAGGCCAGCCTGCACTACAGAGTGAGACCCTGTCTCAAAAGAAAAGAAAACCACTGGCCCTGCTTACCCTCACTCTTGCCTTGGTGAACTGTTTCACTGCCCACCTCATCAGCCCACTGTAAGCCATTTTGCATGGCATTTTTGAAGTAAGCAGCATTTTAACAATGAAGTATTCTAGCCTGGGAAAACCTTACCGCCAGTAGGGTGAATTATAGCTGACTCACGCCCATTCTCCACTCATTTCTGAATGCACATTTTGGAAATGAACACCTGCTGTTCAAGACAAGGAAGCACCTGACTATTAGGGTGCATCTTCTGCATACTTACATTGTTGATCAGGTAGACGCCCCGCCCTCTTGAGGAGGCCACTGGTTTTACTATCCAAGGTCCTCTGTCCTTAGAGTATGAATCTGCTCAAAATATTGGCAAATAAAAAGGGAGAGAGGAAAATAAAGAGAAATGAGTTTAGCATTTAAAATTTTTAACAATTGTTATCCACTCAGTTACCCATAAAAATCTGAATTTCTAGTTAGAGGGCAATGGCTGGGATTTGTATTTCTGGAGTAACCTTAAAAAGCAAAGGGATAGGAAGAAAGAAAGAGGACAGCAAAATTACCTACATAGTTTTTCTTCAACCATTTCCCCCTTCTTTCTTAAATAAGATGAAAACAAAACAAGCAAAATCTAGGTGTTAATTTATTGTTGACAGTCTTCAGAAATCTCAAATTCTCACCTCTGCTGACTAACAAGAGCTTTAGCAAACAAAGTTGTCAAATGTTCAATCTCCAAACACAGTTATATTCTTTAAATTAGTGAACCCTAGCCTTGGGACTTGTTTTGTGGGCTGAGGTGAGGGGTTCTGTATACAGATAACACCTGGCTTGTGTCCTACATGTGGCCCCTCCTAAATAATCTCTCAGAGCTTCTAGGAATAAGAAAAAAAAAATCACCTTCCCAAGTGCAAGTGGCAAGAAAGCACAATAAACTGCAAACAAGATTAAGAAACATTTGCTTCAGTTTCTTCTCCAGGTTCAGCTTATACTTTCAATATCTTTGTATCCTGAGAGAATAAAGAAGACAACCCATACTAACACACCAAAAGGCTTGCATGTGCTGGCTCTACCTTTCACTTAGGGAAGACAGGGGGACAAGCAAGGATGGAGGCCCTGGGGCTGCTAGCTGCTAAGCTCTTAGCCCAAGACAAGAGAGACCAAAAGACTCCCATGGCAGCAGTGCTTACCGCTTCAAGGCAGGTGGGAAGAGTGAAAGATAAAAATTAAGACACTGACTTTTTCTTGAGATTTTTCTTTTCTGACAGAAGAGCGATGGAAAGAATAGATGTGTACAGAAGTCAAATACGTGCGAGTTTCTGAATAGATCTCACACAGCTTTTTTTTTGCACAGTGCCTTGTGCATCAAGATATTCCCATAATTTTCTCTAGGACACAGCAGCATAAACCCAGGCAAGTTCCTGACGTTCCTGCTTCTCCAGGCCAGGACTTCCAACTATGTGCCACCTCTCTTCCCCCAGATGAGTACACAAACACCCTTATCCTGAACCAGACTCACAGGAAGGCAGCAGGACCAATGGAAACAATGGAAACCCAGTCTCTTAGAGGCCTCCACAGGAAGGCAGCAGGACCAATGGAAACCCAGTCTCTTAGAGGCCTCCCAACACCAACTTGGCCTTGTCAGTGAGATAAACTATTTCACCAAGAGGGGGAAAGGCTCTTAGTCCACCGTCCGTCTTTCTCCCCTGCCTCTTTCCTTGATGCAACTTATCAGGATTAGAAAAAAATGTAATGTGCCACACAGACTCTAAAGCTCTACAAGTAGTTCTACTTCTCAAAGTCTACCTTCTGATTCTAGTCACAAGTATATGAAATATGGAATGCACAAGATTACACAGTGATGCCTTATCATAGCAAAACGTGAAGTAAATATACTATACTGCATCAACACAAGGGGTCAGCAAATCACTTTTGTAAAAACCCAGACCATAAATACTTTAAGACCTAATGGCATGCAAATGGCCTTGCAAGTACTCAAGCCTGCCACAGTAGCTTGACAACAGACAACAGATGATGGGGAAACAAGGGGCTCTGTGTTTCCATAAAATGTTATGTGAGGATACTAAACTTCTTTTTTATTTTTATTTATTTTTTGCAATATTGTCTCCCTGGCCCAGGATGCTAAATTTCTTATCACTCCCACATTCCTCAATTTTTTCTTTTCTTTTGTATCTTTGAGACACTGTCTCACCATGAAATTCAGGCTAGCCTTGAACTCACTTGTGTAGCCCAGGCTGGTCTCATACTCACACCAATCCTTTTGCCTCAGCCTCTCAAGTGCTAGGATTACAGGCATGCGCCACCATATTTTATTTTTCAATCATTTAAAAATGTAAGGGCTGGGAGATAGCTCAGTAAAATAAGTGCTTGCCTAGAAAGTGAAAGGTCCTGAGTTCAATCCCTGGTACCATTAGATAAATAAATAAACAAATAAATAAATAAATAAATAAATATTTTAAAAAATGTAATAATGTAAAAATCTGTAAGCCAAATAAAACTTTCCTTCTCTAAAAAATATGTAAAAATCATTCTTAGCTCAGGAGGTTTCCAAAAGATACAGGACTGATCTGACTCTAGGAATGGCAATCTGTAGATACCTGATCTAGACAACAAAACATCAATTAACTACTATACAGAATGTCCTCCAAAAAAAAATTTTTTTTTTCATTTTGTGTATTTGGTACACGGTCTCACTACACAGATTGGACTCATGGTGATCCCCATTTTCAGCCTCCCCACTGCTGGGATTACCAGTGTGCATCACCATGCGTGGGCTGGGTCAATGGCTCAGTGCTGTGGCATGCAAGACTGGGAATACACCTTGGTTCCTTGCCTTGCCAAAGCAGGTGCTTAGTCCACTGAGGTATCTTGCCGGCCCAAAAAAATACTTAAGGCAGTGGTATTATTATGTTCCTGTTTACATGCACACATACACTCCTTGCTAATAAATGCCAACAGTATCTCTAGAAAGACAGGCACAAAACTAGCAACATTTTAGATTAATCTGGATCTAAAGAGGAGGACAGGGTTGGTGACATAGCTCAGAAGTCTAAAGTGCCTGCTTAGGCAAGTTTAGACAACTGCAGGGACCTCAGTTTGAACCTTGGCACCACATGCTGCACCAGCCTCACCCCCAGGGCAGGTTGAGCTAGCCAGAACATAAATAAATAAATAAAGTTAAATTCTCACTTAAAAAAATAAAGAGGATGACATATTAAGCTTTCCACTGGTTACTGCTTTCTACATTTTTGTATCATGGGATGATAGTGCCTTGCATAAACTATAGCATATAATTTTAAAGTCATGTTATAGAAGACAGTTTTATAGTTACATATAACAAAAAAATAAATCTTCATAATTAAGGTCAATGAATATATGTAGGGTTTCTTTCATTTTGGCATTTCCCTCAGATATTTGAGGAGACAATGAATGAGCACAGAACAAGCTATGAAGATGTACAAAAACTTTATAAGAGTATTAAGCTTCCTTCATTAATTCTAATACTTAATCTGCACTAATCAGTTTGCTAGGTATAGGGCAAATAGTACTAAAAAACATAGGCTTTGCATTCATGAAGATTAGACTAACAGAAAAGACAGGTAATCACACACAGTTATCAACTGTCAAGTACTATAAAAATGTCTTAAATGTTAAGACTGCTCAGGCAGATGCAAGGATGGGGTTCCATCCCTGGCACACTGTGCTGGCCCCACCTCTGGGGCACCCTGAGAGGGTGATTGAGATCGGGTGTCATGGTGCACACCTGTAATCCCAGTGCTTGGAAGGATGAAAGCAGGAGGATCACTATGAGTCTGATCTGTATAGTGAGACCCTGCAGACCCTATACTAAATACATAAAACAATAAAAAAATTTAAAAAAAAAAGAAAACAGGCATGAGCCGGGTGTGGTGGTTCATGCCTGTAATCCCAGCACTTGGGAGGCTGAGGCAGGAGGATCACTGTGAGTTCGAGACCAGCCTGGGATACAAAAGTAAGCTCAAGGCCAGCCTGAACTGCACAGCGAGATCCTGTCTTAAAAAGAAAAAAAAAAAAAAAAAAAAAAAAAAAAAAAAAACCGGCATGGTGGCACAAACCTATAATCCCTGCACTCTGGGGCTGAGGCAGGAGGGATTACTGCAAGTTCAAGGCCAACCTGGGCTACATAGTAAATTGAAGGTCGGTTTGTCTAAAAAAAAATATATATATATATATTGCTTAGAGACATAAGCCAAATTGATCTCGTGAGGTGCAGCTTTTTGTCCTAACAAGAAAAAACCTTAAATCCATCTAGCTAGAGCCAGGGAGATAGCTCAGTAGAATAAGCACTGCTTGGCAGGCATAAGGTCCTGAGTTCAATCTCCAGTACCAGAAAAAAAAAAAAAAAAAAAAAATCTATGTAGAGATGCAGTCCAGACATGAACCACCGTCTCCAGACATGTGAAGGCTGCTCCCAGAACCACCCCCAATAACTAGAGTGGGTGCTGACACGCAGCACAGGACCTTCCAAGCTCCTGGAGCCATCACCACACTCACATCTTTGTTGCTTCCTTCTTCCTGCTTAGAAAGCTGTCCACCCAGGGGAGTGGCTAGAGCTGGCCACAGCTTCTCATTCAGGTCCACAGACCTTCTAGTCTACACTCAGCTCAGGGGACCGCTTGGGTTGGCTCCCTAGTGTCTTGAGCAAGCCTCACGCCCCATCCTCAGCTCTCTTCTCTCTCTCAGCACAGGACCTCATTACCTTCCTCACCTGGAGGCTGGTACTACAGGAAGAAATCTAACCTTGTTCCTCTCTATCTAAAGTTGTATCTGGGTCAGCACTTCAAGTCCTTCCTTCTCTCCTTCAGGAAAGACATGCCACCTCCTGTTCTCAAGAGGCTGCCTCCCCAGCCCTCTGCTGTTGTTCCTTGTCTCTCCCACCCTCTTCTCTGTGGGGTTTCTGCTCTTTCTCTGCCTTGGCAATCAATTCCATATGCAGCCTCACAATTTGTATCTCTGGCCAAACGCAAAGCTGTTATACAACTACCTTCAAATATCATGACTTGCTTGTCCCAGAGGCCTCAACTCTACACCATCTCCCAATTTAACACTTCTCTCTCCCTGGCACAGCTCTTCTTCTTTGTGTTCCTGGTTGTTGCCTAACAAAAGGCTGCATGATCCAGGCAGAATGTGGTGGCACATGCCTATAGTCCCAACTATGTGACAGGCTGAGTGTTTGAGTTCAGGAATTAGAGGTCAGACTGGGTAACACAGCAAGAACCCTGTCTCCAAAAACAAAACACTTACTGATTGCCCTAGCTTCTCAACTCAGTGTTTGGCAGTCCCTCTCACCATGCCCTAGGCCTCTCATCCACTGAAAAAGTCTAGTGTATGCTCTTGCTGTGCGCACTCCCATATGTGCTCCATGCAGCCACACTTATCCATATCACTGCAGTCATCCTTCTTCACTGTACTTCTTCGAACTCATTTCAGTTTTTTCTTTATTTTTTCTTTGCTTTGTGAGACAGTCTTTCTCTGTAATTCAGGCTGGTCTTAAACTTGCTATGTAGCCCAGGCTACCCTCAAACTCACATTGGTCCTCCTGCCTCAGCCTCCTGAGTGCTGGGACCACAGGCAAGCACCACCATACTCAGCCTGTCCCACTTATTTTTCTAAAGGCCATTCTGTCTATATCTCTTTTTTCCAAAATCTACTTCCCACACACACTTAAGTGCTACAGGGTCCAGAACACGTCTTTCAACTTGCGCATGCTAGGTGAACATGAGGAAAAGGAATGTCTCATTAAAAGAGCTGTCTCATGCCAGCCCCACCCCCAAGGCATGCTGAGGTGGCCATCGAGACTAGGCATAGTGGCATGTGCCTGTAGTCCCAGCTTTTGGGAGGCTGTAAGACCCTGAACACCCTGCAGACACTTTAAAATATAAACAGAGAGAGAGAGAGAGACAGAGCTGTCTATAAGTCCAAGCTGCCTAGTGAGACTCTGCACAAAAATCAATAAGTAAATGTAAGCTACAGTATGTAAACTCAGAAACACAACCAATAATATTGGAATTTTTTCCTAGACCCTGGAAAGTGGCACAAGTAAACAAAGAAGATTCTTCTTCATCAGGACATCTTCCCTATCTGTTTTCTTCCAGACACTGTAAGTCTCTGCCATGGTCTTTGGGTGGCAACAGCAGTGATTGGTTTGAATTAGGGACCGAGAATTTCACTTGCCTGCATTTATGGGGCCTCAATGTGGTGGCTTTAGGTTATGGCATAATGCTATGTTTGTCTTTTCAGTTCATTTATTTTTTTGAAAAGTAGAACTCATAAGAGTTTACATAACAGTCTGAAGAAGCAATTCCATGGAGACCCAGCTCAAGCATGAGAGAAGCCATGGAACATTCAAGCTTCTGTCTGATTTACCTTACATAAATTGTTGTCTCTGGCTCCATTCTACAGATGACCCAAGTTCATCCTTCCATAAGGCAGAGTACATACTATGTACATATGCAATATTTTTTCTATGCAAGTTTTGATGGGCATAAGTCTGCATCTAAGATTTAGCTATTAAGAGCTGTAGGGTCACAGCAGAGATTTCATGCAAGTGTCTAAGAGAAAGTAGATGTACTGCTAAGTATTAGCTATTATTATGGTTTCTATAGATTGGAAAAAAAATTTTGGCGCATGTTTATAATACATAATGATTACATTCCTCAGGGGGTTGGTACATGGACAGTACACATCTCCGTTCTTTTCTTCATCCTTTCCTGGTCAGGGCCACCCAAACACCTCAGCAGATTAAAGCACCTGTAAGTAGGCACAGGGGCTAGAGTTCGACCCCCAGGCCTGCTGTGTCTCCCCTCCATCCCCTCAACCCCCCCCGCCCCGCCCCTGTGTGCTGAGTTGGCAATTGAGACTGAGCATGATGCATGAGCCTGTAATCCCAGCTCTTGGAAGGCTATAAACAGGAGATCACTAGAAATCCAATCTAGTGGTGAGATCCTAAACACCCTATAGACCCTGCCCTAAAATTTAAAAAATTCAACAAGTGGGCCTACAGCTTAGCTGTTGTTTAATACCTGAGGGTATTTGGCTTCAATCTCAGTTAATTAAAAAGAGACTGCAATGAGCACCTGCCTGGAAGCATAAGGTCCTGCTTGGCAAATGCAGTCAGGCGTAGGGGACCAGGGTTCAATCCAGAGCTCTATAAGCCTTGCCTGACCAGCCCTTAAAGCAGCCTGAGCCAGCCAAAAAATCCTTCTCAACTTGAGCTCCCTTCAGCAGCACACATACTAAAGAAGACCTGTAGGGCCCATGAGATAGCTCAGCAGACTAATGATAAGGATCAGTAATGGTCTCACCCTACAAATAACAACACAGAAAGGTTTACTTTGACCCAAATCACATAAGTTTTTTTGTTTTTGCAATCACGTAAGTTTTTAAGTCTTTTGTCTTGCTATGTTGCCCAAGCTTTCTTGAATACCTGGACTCAAGTGGCCTTCCTACTTTCTATGACCAGCCTCATGAGTTCCCAGAGTTACAAGTATATTCCCTTCTATTAGGCAAGCACAGGGACTGGGGTTCGATCCCTGGCACCACATGTAGCACCAGCCCCGCTCCTGGGCATGCTGAACCAGCCATTGAGTCCAGGTGTCATAGCACACACCTCTAATCCCAGCTCTGGGAAGGCTGAAAACAGGAAGATCACTACCAATCTGAGCTGTGTAGTGAGACCCTGCACATAAAAAAAAAAAAGCTGTGCTACTTTAAACATGAGTATGATGGAGACCACCATGAAGTGACTGCACAGGATTTAAAATTAACCAACTGGTTTTCCATGTTTACTTGTGAGTCTGTCTAACACCACAGCTGAGGGTATTTGGCTTCAATCTCAGTTAATTAAAAAGAGACTGCAATGAGCACCTGCCTGGAAGCATAAGGTCCTGAGTTCAATCCCCAATACTGGGGGGGAAAAAGTAAATAAGAAAAAGAGACTGCAGCTGCAGGCTCTAAACTCCTACAGTGTCAACCTAAAGATAAGGTAGTTCTGATTAACATAATTTACTACTTGGGAAGTTATTTCCCAAGATCCTGCTAATTCCTACATTTTCTTCAATACTCCCCTCCTTTGAAACCTGAATAAACACAGGCCACCCAGACAAATGCTTGGTCTTAGCTTAAGAATCTCAAATTCTACCAGAGGGTTTTGAAACTTCTGGGGCCCTAACATCTTACCACTTGTCTCATTTAGTTAGGCTTTGCCATCTACTTGTTTGGGAGATTGCAGGCCTGATCAGTCCACAATAACTAAGGGATATTACTAACCTGTTATGGGTACGTACGTGCCACTGTTATAGGATGCCTTTAACTCTTTCAGGAAGATACTTAGAAAAGGAATGGCTGCAGCAAATGGAACTTCTAGTTTTATCATTTATTTGATGACCTGCCATGCTGATTTCCATAGTGGCTGTACTAGTTCACATTCCCACCAACAATGCTGAGAGGATTCCTTTTCCCTTGCAGCTTTCCTAGCCTTTGTTATTATTTGATTTCTTGATGACAAGCCATTCTTTCTAAAGTAAGGTGGAATCTTGGTGTTGTTTTAATTTGTATTTCTTTATTTTTTTTAAATTTTATTTTATTTTCTTGTTTCAGAACTTTTGTTTGTTTATTTATTTTTATGGCCGGCTCAGCCTGCCCTGAGGGCAGGGCTGGCGCAGCATGTGGTGCCAGGGACCGAACCGCGGTCCCTGCAGCCGCCCAAGCCCTCCCAAGCAAGCGCTCCAGACCACTGAGCCATCCTGCCAGGCCCAATTTGTATTTCTTTAATGGCCAGAGATGTTCAACATTTTTTTTTCATGTATTTAGTGGTTATCTGTATTTCTTCTGAGAAGTGCCTGTTCATCTCAGCTACTCATTTTTCTTCTTATTCTTGGAGAGGTCTAATTTCTCTTTCTTTCTTCTTTCTTTCTTTCTTCCTTCCTTCCTTCCTTCCTTTTTCTCTACATACTAGCCCTCTGACCTAGAAATAGCCAGCTAATTTTTTTTCGCAGTCGGTAGATTGTCTCTTCACTATTGGTTGCTTTTCTTTCCTGTGAAGAAATTTATCAGTCTGATATAATGACACATGTGGATTCTTGGTTTTTTTTTTTTCTTGGTGGAACCAGGGATCAAACTCAGGACCTTGCACTTGCCAGATAGGCACTCGTGCCCCTGAGCTATCTCCCCCTCCGCCATATTATTTCTTATACTACTGGGGTTCTATTCAGAAAGTCCTAGCTTATGTCTATGTCTTCAAGAGCACTACCTATTTTACCTTTCAACAGATTATTTCTTTTAACAGTTAGATCTTGGATATATTTTGACTTTAGTTTACTACATGATACAAAATATGGGCCTAGATTCAACCTTCTTGATGTGGACAGCCAGTTTTCCCAACATCATTTAATAAAGATGCTATCTCTCCTCCAGTGTATACTTTTGGCCCTTTTATCAAAGATCAGACAGCTAAATGTAGCTGGAGTTGTTTCTGTATCCTCTATTCTATTCCACCAGACTCACATATGCCTTTTTTTTTTTTAATTACTGTAGCTTTGTGATATTTTGACATCTAGGATTGTGGTACTTTTCTCCTTTGCTGTTGTTACCCAGGATTGCTTTTACTCTTCTTGGTCTCTTCTGATTCCATATGAGTTTTAGAACTGTTTCACTAGTTCTGTGTGGAATGTTGTTGGTATTTTGACTCGGATTGCATTAAACCTACGTAAACATTTTGGAAATATCTTAGTTACTGTTCTCATTGCTGAAACAAAATAGTTACTATTCTCATTGCTGACACCCAAAGTTAAAGGAGGAAACACTTATTTCAGATTGTGGCCCACAGAGGTTTCAGTACTTAATTAGCTATCTCCAGTGTAGGATGGCATGGCAGAGGGGCATCACAGAGGCAACAGTCCACGGCAAAGCAGGTAGGAGAGGCAGTGGAGCAATAGAGACCTTGCCTTTTTCTTTTATGCCATTTAGGCTACATGGCTTTTGTTTGGGTGGTGCCCCCTCAACCAGGCTGGGCCTTCTCATAGGCGGTATGGGGTTTTGTCTTTAGTAAATCCATTCATCCTCATCCAGAGCTATTTTAATTCCCATCAGTGGACTAATTTAGAATCACACACCTTTAATCCCAGGACCACACAACCTAGATCCAGCTGGCAGGAAAAGCCCCACTGAAGAGGGCATGAGGCTTTTGTGGGACATTGGGCTACAAGTCTTAACAGAAAGCATATACATTTTGGCAATACTGGTTCTTTTTATACAAGATCAGGGCATGTCTTTCTATTTTCTGATGTGTCCTTTTTTGGAGTAGTTTTCATTGTATAAGTCTTTTACTTCCTTAATTCCTAAACATTTCATTTTTCTAGATGACAGTTCAAATGGTATTATTGCTATAATTTTTCTCTCAATGAGCATGTTCCTGGTGGACAGGAATGCTATTGATTTTTGTAGGTCTACTTTGTATCCTGCTATGCTACTGAATTTGGTGATCTAGGAGTCTTTAGTGGAATGCCCTGGATCTTCTACGTAAAGGGTCATATCAGCTATAAATAATGATAACTGATTTCTCCCTTTCCTATACACATTCCCTTTCTTGCTCTTGCTCTGGCTAGTGCTTTGAACATGTGTACCTTTCCTGCATCAGAGTGTCTCTGGCCACCAAGCCTAGAGTCAGCTGCGCCCCCATGAAGAAGGTGCCACACACTGGCTCCTCAGGGAGGGCCAGGGCAGGTAAGTGTATGATGAGGTATAAGAGTAAGAGGCCCATTGTATTTATTAAAAAAAAAAAATGGGTACTGGGAATGGAACTCAGGATCTTGCACTTGCTGGACATGTGTTGTGCTGCTGAGCTATAGGATCAGACCATGAGACCCACTGTAGATCTGAATCCAGGTCACACCTTCCTACATCACTTTATCAGCAATACAGCTGGCATTTAGGTCCCTCTTCAAGTCCCATGTTTATTTTTTTATTGGTCTACATGCAGCGGAGAGAGGGTGTCTCTGGCTGGTGCCTCCAAATCTTACATCAAAGACCTAAATATACTTTTACCCCGAAGAATACAAATCATGCAAATGCAGACATCTAGATGGCAGGACTGTTTCTTAAATGACAATAAGAAAAGAAATACTGGAAAGGAAGCATATGTAGCTCACATGCAGAAGTGTGAAATGTCCTTACATAGGCACTGACTTTTACTGATGAAGAAAAAGTCAGGTAGAATACTCAGGACAGGCCTCACCTGCATGACACTTACAATACTGTCGCCTTATTAAGAATGAATATACAGGTACCCACTCAGAGTTTTAGTTCTGTATCTATCTGTCTTATTAAGAACCATACTTTCTCAAAGATTTGAAAGGCTTGAAATGGTTGACAAGGTGCAGCAATTTGGCAGTGACTTGCTCGGTAAACGGGCACCAACTCAGGTGCTGGGGGTAGGCACTTGCCACCAAGCACTTACTACAGAATTCTGCATACTCAGCTGGCAGGAGGAAGGTCTGAGGGAGGATGTGAAAAGCCTTGAATCCATGTGTATGCTGCATCCGAATGATGTTTTTGTACAGCCGGTCCTTCCGGGTTAGTTCATATGATCTAAAAACCAAAAAAATTATTGATTTCAGCAAACTCTGACTCAGAGGTTTTCCTGAGAAGCTCATAGCTCACTGTCCTGGAGCACCTACTAACATACTGTACATCCCAAATCTCTCCTCTCATTAACACAAAAGGTACTAATCATCAGGTCAAAGTTTTTGGCCAGATTTACTCATGCCTGGTGATGCACATCTGTGATCCCAGCACTGCAGAGGGTGAAGCAGAGGATCACTGAATTCAAGGGCAGCCTGGACCGCCTAGTGAGTTTGTCACATTTATTTGTTTGTTTTATTTTGTTTAGAGACAGGGTCTCACTTTGTAGTATAGGATAGCCTTGAAGTCACCCTGTAGTCCTGGCTGGCCTCAAGTCACAGTGGTCCTCTTGTCTCAGCTTCCAGAAAACTGGGATTGCAGGCCTGCAGCACCATGCCCGGCTGCACAGTGAGTTTAAGGTTGACCTGAACTATACAGTGCGCCACAGTTTTTTTTGTTTTTGTTTTTGTTTTTTTGCGGGACTGGGGATTGAACTCAGGTCCTTGTGTTTGCCAGGCAAGCCCTTATCCTACTGAGCTATCTCCCCAGCCCCTGTTTGTTTTTATAATCTGTATTTCTAGGTGTATTAGTTACTTTTTTGCTCGTTGCTGGGACAAATACCCGACACTCAAAATAAAGGAAGGAAAGGTTTATTTAGCTCACAGTTCGTAGAGGTTTCAGTCCATATTCGGCTAGCCCAAGGCTGAGTGGAGCAGGGC
>PVJA010012405.1:41511-52158 GCA_004027025.1 Myocastor coypus | reverse complement strand
GCTTCCTCTTAGTCCAAAGAGAAGTATATTCTTTCCTTTTTTTTTTCTTTCTTTCTTTTTTCTATGCAACATCAATAGGGAGGTGGGTCATGCCCACACACTGCACTCTATAGAATGATTGTGAGGACAATATGCAATATGTCAACTTTCAAAGAAAAGAAGGGGGAAAAGAAAAAAAAAAAGTAATGTGGATTTAGAAGGGTTAATGTTTAATTGTTTGATCAATCTTATATACCTATACGTATTAATCTAAACTGATCTGATGATGAAAATATGTAATATAACCATTGTTAAATTTAAACAAGAAAAAAATTGAAAGAAAAAAAAAAGAATTATTTTGGATGTTGATTTTTCATAGATGGATTTTCATAAGATTAAGGTACATATCACCCATTTCATTTTCCTGTAGGGCTTTGATCATGACTGAGTGTTGTACTTTGTCAAAAACCTTTTCTGCATGAACTGAGATGATCAAGAGGTTTTGTATATGGCCCTATTCACATAGTGTATTACACGTATATGGTTACATATATTGAACTATTCTTTTATCCCTGGGATGAATGCTATCTGACTGTGGTTTATAAACCACTTGATGATTTACTATATTCTATTTGCTACTATTTTATTGAGATTTCTGCATTTATGTTCATGATGGAGATTGGCCTATAATTTTCTTTTTTTGCTGGAATCTTTCTTCAGTTTCATGTCAGTGTGATACTTGCCTACAGGAATAATTTTCGGCATATCTTCCCTGCTTCCAAAAAGTAGCTATGATACACTGAGGTCCTACAAACATGGGTGCACTTATATCATCATATGATGTTTTCAGTTCTTCTGGAAGAATATCCAGGAATGGAATGGATTGGTTGAATGCAACCTCCACTCCAACTTTGTGAGAAATCGCCATACTGACTTCCATTACAGTTCTACCAGTCTGCACTCCTACCAAGAGTGGAGAAGTGTTCCTTTTTCCACACAGTAACACCAGCATTTGTAATTGGTTAGCTTCTTGATAATAGCCATTCTTTCTGGGGTGAGATGAAATCTGTGTTGTTTTACATTGCATTTGTTGAATGACCAATGATATTGAGCATTTGTTCATATACTTGTCATTCGTATTTGTTTTTGTTTTTGTGTTTTTCTTTTCTTTTCTTTTTCCTTTATTTATTTATTTATTTTTTTGTTTGACTGTGGGTGGCTCAGCATGCCCTGGGGGTGAGGCTGGCATGGCATGTGGTCAAATCAAAGTCCCTGTGGTTTCCTAAGCTTTCCTACACAGGTGCTTTAAACCTCCGAGCTATCTCATTGGCCCTTGCCATCTGGATTTCTTCCTCTGAGAAGAGTATATTAATCTCAGATGCTCATTTTTGGATTGGGTCTTTCAGTTTAGGGGGCCTGATTTTTTTGTAATTCATTATATGTTGCAGATGTTTGTTTATTTGTTGCAGGACCAGGGTTCAAACTCACGATCTTGCACCTGCAGGGCAGGCACTTGTGCCATGGATCTGTCTCCCCAGCCCCTTTTATATGTTGCAGATGGAAGGTCTTTGTCAAAGGGATAGTCAGCTATAGTTTTTTATCCCAGTTTGTATGTTTTCTTTTTACTCTGCACTTCTCTGATCTTGATTCTCTAGTCATTTCCTTTTAAATGGACTATATTTATAGGAGCTACATGATTCAGGATAACCTTATTTTAAAAATCAGATGAATAGTTCTCTTCATTTCATTTGCTATCTCATTTTCCTTTGCATTTTGATGTAAAATATTCAAAGATTCCAGGGATTGAAATCTTTACCAGCATCTTTCGGAATACATTACTTGGCTGCTGTACACTGCTTCATTTATATCATACATGAAGAGACTGTGTATGGGGAAATCCATTTCTGGAAGTACATATGGTTTTGTCAGTCCACTTGTCCTTTCTTTGCCAATGAGTCATTCTTTTAATTAATACAGCAAGTATTTAAGTATTGAGATCTAATAATACAAACCTACCACATTTTTTTTTCCTTGAAGAAATCCTTTTTTATTTCTAGATATTTATACATGCAGGCACAGTTTTGAATACTGGTCAGTTTGTAGCCACACAAATATACACAAATATATCAATATACAGGTCTGTAATTCTAATTCAGTGGTTCTCAACCTTTCTAAGGCCGTGATCCCTCAATACAGTTCCTCATGTTGCGGTGACCCCAAACCAAAAAATAATTTTGCTGGCTACTACAGAAATGTAATTTTGCTACAGTTATGATTTGAAATGTAAATACCTGATATGCATTATGTATTCTCATTGCTACAAATCAAACATAATTTAAACATAGTGATTAATCACAAAAGCAATATTTAATTATATGATGAGAAATATTTCTTATTAATTCCCATAAATAACATTTCACCATGGCATAGCATGGGTTTAAATATGTATTTTCCGATGGCTTTAGGTGACCTCTGTGTTTTGGTCGTTTGACCCCCGCAGGGGTTGCAACCCACAGGTTAAGAACCACTGTTCTAGTTAATATTAACTAAAATTTATGACTATTTTGCTGAAAGTTATTGTAAAATATTGGATTCCCTCTTTTCTATTTATCTATCTATTTATAGCTATATGTTCTGTAAGTTGATTTATATTGTAAAATATCTATCTCTAGCAGTATTCTAAAATATAGATTCAATATATTCCATGAATAAGGATATTTATACTTCTAATTATTTTCTATTTATTATGAAAGACTAGGATTTTCAAGAAATTCATGTTTTATATTTTGAGCTATGGCAATCTTTCTACATTTTAAATTTAATGTGAGGCACATATATTTCTTTTACTCTTTTTTTTTTTTTTTTTTTTTTTTTTTTTTTTTTTTTTTTTTTTTTTTTTTTTTTTTTTTTTTTTTTTTTTTTTTTTTTTTTTTTTTTTTTTTTTTGTGGGACTGGAGTTCAAACTCATGACCTTGATCTTGTCAGGCAGGCACTTGTGCCAGGGAGCCATCTCCCCAGCCCATGAGGCACATATATTTCTTTTAGTAAACATTTTCAGAGTATTTTTTTATATTCAGCAAAATTGACAGCAAATATGAACAGTGCAAGTTTACCTTCTCTTCATGACACAGACACTATCATTTTCAATATTTTTTTTGTAGTTTAGGGAGGAGCCAAAGGGTGTGCTCAGGGTCATACTACTAGATCGGACTCTCATAGTTAGCTGACAATTTACAGCCTCCCAAGAGCTGGAATTACAGACATGAGCCACCATGCCTGCCTCAATTGTGTCTCATTTTGTGGGGTTGTAGGGGTGTGGGGAGGGGGCAGAGCCAGCAGAGCCGGCCTGATAATCAAATCCCCATCCCTTGCACCCACTTGCAGAGGCAACACAAATGTATCTATATGTATAGCTCTATTTATCTATCTATCTATCTATCTATCTATCTATCTATCTATCTATCTATCTATCATCTATCTATCTATATAATGTTTACTTAAATTTTCAGTTAATTTGAAGAACAGTAAAATTCCTATACAATTTGGTAAAAGCATGTTAAGCTTTATAGGAAGCTGTGAGCTTTTATTTCAAAGTGTTTCTTGAAAGCAATCATTAATATTAAATTACTTGTCAGGTCTTACATAAATATATCCGTTAGAGCAGCAGATTTGATGTTAAAAATATATAATATAACAACCATTGTTAATTAGCTATTCTTGTTTTGAAATTCTGTAACGTGTATTTCTGTGTTACCTTGTTTCTGTCATTATTTTTCTTTTTTTATTTCTGTTTTTACTCTTCAAAATAAAATGAAATATTTTTAAAAGAGACTGTTCATTTTACAATACCACTATCAATACATAAACATTCTCTATAGAATATAGCGTTGTCTTGTATCGGTTGAAATATTTGACCCCATGGACGTTTTTAAAATAATGGTTATTATAATAAAACAAATCACTTGATTGTTGTAGTTGATACTTTCCATCTCTATCAACACACTACTAGTTCTATTAATTAACCTGTATGATTAAATTTCATATGTTCTTTATACAGTACAAATGCTCCCCTCTCAATTCATATGGTGAAATCTAATTTCCAATACAGTGGTATTAAGAGTTTGGGTGGTTTGGGAAATATTTAGTCATGATGTCTTTTAGAGTCCTTGCAAATGGCATTAGTGTCATTTAAAAGAAGGTCGGCTGAGCTTTCTACCCGTACTTTCCTGTCATTGCATGTTTATAAGATATCATCAATGAAACAAGTGGCCTCCTCTATTCATCAGACCTGTGATCATAATACTGGCATATAAAGGCTTCAGATGTAGGAAAAATAAAATTCTTCTATGCACTCAGTAGTCAGTGAGGCTATTTTATTATTTTTAGCTAAGACAATGGATCACTGATAAATAATAAATCTTACTTATTCATTTAAAAATATCATTCTGTATGATTTCTATGACAAGAGATATGTTGAGTAGAACTTGTGAAAGCGTATGTATGTAGTATGTCCAGTGTCAGAAGGAAGATCTTTTTTTTTTTTTTTTGTCTTTTTGAGACAGAGTCTCACTATGCAGTTCAGGCTGGCCTAGCGCTTACTTTTGTAGCCCAGGCTGGTCTCGAACTCACACCGATCCTCCTGCCTCAGCCTCCCAAGTGCTGGGATTACAGGCATGCGCTACCACGCGCAGTAGAAAGATCTTTTTGATAGTTTATATGCTTTATAAAACTGATGATTTAGGATATTTTTATCTAATATGCTACGATAATTACAATGAAAGATTGTTTATTCTTACCAAATACATTTTAGTTATATTTTATATCTGTTAAAAGTATTAAATGTTTTTGTCTTCTATATTATTATTGCATAAACATTTTGATTAATTCTAAACATTAATCCAACCGTAAAACTAAGACTGGGTACTATATAACTTTTATTAAAATCAGTATATTAATTTTGCTTAAAATACTTAAATTGAGATCTACAAAACTAAATGCATTTGATTTCATAGCCTGTTAAGTTTTAGCATTGCTGTTGTACTTTTTCCCCAAAATTTTAGGAAATTATTCCGCTTTTTTTCTACTCTGAGGAAGATTTTCTCAGTATTATAAAACAGTGAATGAATATATTTTATGAATATGGGAATATTTGTATTTATAATTGTTTAATTCTTTTCAAGATTTTCAAGAAATTTGTTTCTTACATATATTGACATAAAACTGTTACTGTCTGGTGAACGTGTTAAAGTTTCTAACATATAAATAATTCCTTTTCATAATTCTTAATAATTATAAATTCTAGTCATAACTTCTAACCAACTTCAGAAAGATATGGATATTTACTAGTCTTAAAAGTGTTTTTACTATTTCATTCTTCTTTTCTGTAACTGATTTCTACATCATTTTTTCTTGTTCTCAAAACTAAACTTTCTGTTATTTTGTGTACTCTGTGAAGAATACTTAACTTCTTAAAATGAGCATTTATTATATTGTGATTTTTATTTCTCTTACATGTGTTTTTTTAATGTGGAGAATTCCTTTAAAATACTCACTAGCTTGTTTATGTGATTTTTTTCAATAAGCTCAAAAAATTTTAATTAAGATTTCCTGTTCAATTTATAGATTATTTAATTTTTATACGTGTGCACTCCTAAACTGCTTAATATATAAGCTTTTAGTTCTATCATTATTATATTATTAATACCAATTCTTATTAAGTTCTTTCTTAATTATTTTGTGGTAAGACAATGTATCTTAGACTGTTTTTCATTAGCAACGTGTATTTTCTCTTTGGGTCTAAATTTAGTCAGCACATGTTTTGCTTTTTTGAATGTTTTGTATGAGTTAGAATATAAATTGTTCTTTTCTGCGATGTTTTCTTTATAAAAATAAAGTCTAATTCTAATATTTACAAGTCTCATTTTCTTATATGAGAGTCTAATTTTAAGTAGTTTATTACATCTAATTTTAAAACCTGCTATGTTATGAATTTATTTCTTATATTTTCCACTTTATGAATTGAATACATTAAAATATAAAATTATTGTTTCATCTTAAAGTCATGGAGGAGGACAGCGGCTCATCCTCTGGCAGCCAGGAGCCAGTGACAAAAAAGCATGAGTCAGGAACAAGGACACCCTTTGCAGCTATAACCCCTCCTGAGAACATTTTAGAGCATTTTTTTGTATTGTTTATATTTTGTAGGGAAAGATCTACATATTGTTTGGGGTCTCACTATCAGATCAGACTCCTAGTGTTCTTCCCATTTATAGCCTCCCAAGAGCTGGGAGTACAAGTGCACAGTACCATGCCCAGTCTCAGTTGCCCTCTCAGGGTGCCCTGGGGACAGGGCCAAAACTGAAGGCACAGGGATATAACACCCACCCCTGTGCCTATTTCTGGGCACTTTAATCCGCTGAGCTATATGGCCAGCCCTACATTTTAGAGCCAAACTGTCACATGCTCTAAATCTATGGTTATTCCCTAATCTGCTTGAAATACAGAGTGAACTCAACAAATAACACTGGAGAATACCAGCTCTTATGAAGTAGTGGTTGTGGTAGAGAACCTGACTAAGGGTACATAAGAAAGGTAATCACAGTATATTTAAATAAATATACTTACACTTGTAATGAAGAAATATCTCAGAAGATAGAAACATTTTGAATCATACTCTATTAAAGATTTAAGAAACTTCGTAAGTGAATCTGTATTTGAAATCTAAAAGTGAATTACAGTCCAAGTAAAGGACAAGGAAAAGGTCATTATAGAAAAAAGAACAGCATATGTTAAGGCCCAGAGGTATAAAAATAAATCTAAAACTTGACAAAGGTGCATGGAAAGGTAACTAAATGCCAGAGGCATAATTGATCCATTAAATATTTGTCAAATAAGGAAATTATAGAAGTACAAACCTCTGACACTTATTAATCCCATAGTAATCAATCCTTCCATGTGAATAGCCTTAAGTTGGTTCTGATAAATCACGAAAGAAATAAGGACACAGAAGTGTAGGTTATTGAAGAGGAGAACTTTAACCCCTACTAACTCATCTGACAGAAGAAAACTAATGTTGCCCTATATAAAACATTCCTTGCTGGCACCTATGGGTATATGCACTACATTATAATAATTGTTCCTCCGCTATAGTTAAACAGTAATTTGTAGAACAACAAAATAGATATTTTGGACAAACTCTGACACTTATTTAAGACTGTGTTCTCTGATCTCTGTATTTATTAATGTGCAATGTTTTAATTTTCAATTCCTACTCACTTTTTTTGAGATTCATTTTTCCTCTTCTTTTTCTATTTTAATTTATATATTTTGTATATGGTCTTACTATGCAATATGAATTCATAGTGACCCTCCTGTTTTAGCCACCCCAGCGCTGGGATTACAGGTGTCACCATGCCAGGTCCTTGTGGAAGGTTTGGCATGCCTGGGGCAGGGCCCGGCAGCATGTGGTATCACAGATGAAGCCCTGGTCCTTGGAATTGTCTAGGCAGACATTTAGACCACGAAGCTATCTCGGCTGCCTGGAGTGGAATTATTGATGTGTTTTACACAAATGGGGGCAAGATGGAAGAAAAAGAAGTTCCAGGATGGTTGAGTAGATTGTAGCAAAAATTCTATCAGATTTTTTGAAGATTTGCAGTTAATGTGTAGAATTTTCTAGACTGGCTAACTCTGATTAAACTTGACCAACTCTGCATGCTGATGATAGCGATCTAAGCAGTTACCTCGAGGGCAGCGATGTGTAATAGAAAAGCTATGTTTGATACATGTCATCTTGGTCTTCCAAATGTGTACTATTTCGAATGCCGTATCAATTATTATTATACTCTGTTTAAAATGTTTTCTTAAATGTAATAAGAAAAAAAGACGAACAAAATTGTAAGGTTTCTTGAAAGCAAGTGAAAAAATTCAATGGTATGTCCAATGTTACATAACTATATCCATTAATCTCAGCAACAGATTTGGCGATAAAAATAGGTAATATGTCAACCATTGCTAATCATCTATTCTTTTTTTTTTTTTTTTTTTTTTTTTTTTTTTTTTTTTTTTTTTTTTTTTTTTTTTTGGCTTTTTGAGACAGGCTCTCACTGTGCAGTTCAGCCTGGCGTTGAGTTCACTTTTGTAGCCCAGGCTGGTCTCGAACTCTCACTGATCCTCCTGCCTCAGCCTCCCGAGTGCTGGGATTACAGGCGTGAGCTAATCATCTATTCTTGTTTGAAAAATCTGTAAGGTATGTATTGTATGTTACTCTGTTTCTGTATTTGTTTCTGACTTTTGTTCTTGCTTTTGTCTTTACTTTCCAAAATAAAATCACATTGAATAAACAAAAAAAGTTTGAAAAAACAAATTAAGATATGCATATGTCAATTGTACTTACAGAAGGCAAATGTTATATACTGTAAAAATGTACTAATAAAAAGAAAAAAGAAGCATGAAGTGCATTTTCCTGCTCAGACTTCTAAAGGGTAATACTATGTCAATCAACACTCAGTTGTGTATGACTACTGAAAAGTAGACCCTCATTTAATTATTTTCAATGGATGCAATTGCATCTCAGAGAAATGATGAAAATAGCCACTTTTTCAACAAAGTTTAGGTTACACATTGTTTCTTGAAAACTTTATTTTATCATTTTTTGTACCAGAAATTGAACTCAGGACCTCGCACTTGCCAGGCAGGGGTTTTGCCAATGAGCTATATCCCCAGCCCTTCTTCTTTAATCAATTTTTAATATATATTGTTAAAATCTACATAGATTTTGCCAACACCATCAGGCTTCTGAATATAAATGTTACATAGTATGATATTATAGTGCCCTTCATATAATCAAAAAACTGATTGGTATAAATCCAGAAAGACACATGTCTTTAAAGAAGTGTCTAACACCTGAAAAAAAGAAATATTTTTATAGTTTTCAAAAGCAACATATGGAGATTTTAAAACCTGAAAAAGGAAATTAAGCCTGGTAATGGATAAAACTTGTGATTCAAAACTAGCATCAGATAATTAGAATTGCTTTATAGTATACCACTGGGTAGCTAAGGAATAATAAAAGGGAATACATATTTGCCAATATGCTACAATTGGGTTTCATTTTACAACTTTCAAGCCTTGCTCTATTTCACCATTCTTTTCTAATTAAAAAGAACTTTTAAGAGCTTTGTTGTTGATACTGATTTCCTTTTTTTTAAAACTATGAATATTCTCATGCAGGAACATATGTTTTTTGTTTGTTTGTTTGTTTGTTTTTGTTTTTTTTTTGTGGGACAACATATGTTTTTAAGGCATATTCTTCCCAGATGCATTCAACAGCTACTTTTCTAAGATAAAGGCTCTGAGGGGCCAGGGAGATAGCTCAGTGGAATAAGTGCTTGCCTGGCAAGTGCGAGGTCCTCAGTTCAATCCCTGGTACCACCAAAAAAAAAAAAAAAAAAAAAAGGATAAAGGCTCTGGAATAGATCCATAAAAATCAAAGAAGTGGAAAACTGCAGAATTTAAACTGTCATAAGCTGATCCCAACAAAGACAAAGCTTTGTGACCAGACAGATGAGTGTTACATATTATGCAGTCTCTCTGGTGGCCCTGCGACTTTTATCCTTCTTAATAGTTACTATAAATAGCAGTGACATTGCTAACTATGATTAAACCTGCATACAAGAGAACATGATAATTTCTTAGAGGTAGTCTACCAGATGATATTCTCGCTGTATAAAAGAATATGCATTTATTTAATTTTAAAAATAGAGATATTTTATGATATAATTTAATGCTAGGTAAAACCAGATTTTAAATATTTCTGAATATTTCTATGTATTACGGGTATACAGCAGTCATGAATTGGTTATGATAATAAAACATATCTTTATTAAAATTACATGAATGTGTTAAAACATACCTTCATTTTTGTAAATCATTTGAAATATAAATTCTCTTGCCTCTGGTTAGGTGTTGAATAATCAAATCTACAAAATAAGTTAATTATAATAATAGTCATTTAGTTTCACAGCAACTACCTTCATGATGAAGGATCTATGATGATTACCTCATAACTGTATGGCATACATTAGTTTTGTGAAATTTACGAAATGTTAAAATTCTGTGTTCAAAATATCAGAGATAATGAAGACTTTTTCATTAAATTATATCTTTGAACAGATGATCACCACATATATAAATAATATTTCCACCTTGGGCTTATTTTTAATAAAGTTAATATATGTCCTACAACTCACATCAGCAGTGATCAAATGCAGACTATCCAAAGGAAACAGCAGCCTGTTCATGAAGGCCTTAAAAGTTGAGAAAGAAATAATTTTCTCTATACTTGCTGCATTATTAGCTTTATTGCTAAAATGAAGCAATATGAACAAACTATTGGGAATTAAAGTCATGTCTAGTTTATTTAAATTATTGATATTTTCATGCATGATTAAAATAACAATTAAAATAATATTTACTGAATTCTAGACTGGAATATAAAATAAATGAATGAAACTTTCATTGCACTTTCTATTGGATTACTGTCATGCAAATGATCTGCTATAAAGGTTCTTATTGGGGGCCATGGAGATAGCTCAGTAGAATAAGCACTTGCTTTGCAAGCATAAGGTCCTGAGTTCAATCCCCAATACCAAAAAAAAAAAAAAAAAA
>PVJA010012405.1:12500-41411 GCA_004027025.1 Myocastor coypus | reverse complement strand
CAAATGATCTGCTATAAAGGTTCTTATTGGGGGCCATGGAGATAGCTCAGTAGAATAAGCACTTGCTTTGCAAGCATAAGGTCCTGAGTTCAATCCCCAATACCAAAAAAAAAAAAAAAAAAGAAAGAAAGAAAATCAAATTGTGGGCCCAGTGAGATAGCTCAGCAGTCTAAAGTGCCTGCTTAGGCAAACTTAGGCAACCACAGGGTTTGTGGTTTGGTCCCCAGCACCATATGCTGTGCCAGCCCCAACCCCAGGGCAGGCTGAGCCAGAAAAACATAAACAAATGAATAAATAAAGTTAAATAAATAAATCAAAAAAGTTCTTATAAAACTTCTCAGTAGTTAACCAGGGAGTAAAATATTTTTAAGCTATATCCAAAGGAAAGTAGGAACTAAAAGCAAAGAAATTATTTGGGCTACCACTCTGAGGAATTCAACTTAGTAATGCACTGTTACATTTCATTTAGATTCTGAAATTAATATTGAAAAAAAATCTAAACTCATAATCTTCAATGTGAACAAAATAAAACAAGTTAATTTTGAAGCAAAAATTAAGATTTTTCTATTAAAAGATTCCCACAGATATAAACTGCACAGACTTTGTGAAGATTATCTGAATACTTTCATATGCAATTCAGATTACTGAAGTTTACATGTTTTATAAATTTAATCAGGGGTTGAGGATGTAGCTCAGGGACACAATTGCCTGCCTGGCAAGTGCAAGAGCCTGAGTTCAACCCCCAGTTCCACAATAAATCAATAGATAAATAGATAAATAAATAAATAAATAAATTTAATCAGAATGTCAGCACTGTGTTAGACACATATTTTATTAAATTTTCATCTTTGAACTCTTGGAACTTCATTATGTGAAAATCAGGTTTTTTTTTTATGGTATCACAAGGAAATTCAACGAGAGAACATACGACTAGGAATATATCTGCAATTAGCAAATATGTTTCCATAGCTGATACTTTTATGTACATGTGTAATACTCATTTAAGTTATAATATTTTCCTATATTAAAATAGAGATTTTGAAATAGAATAATTATACTTAATTTCAGTATAAGGGTAACATCTGACACATGAATTTTATTTTTAAAGTAAATGAGAAAACAAGAATTGAATTATAAAATAATATGTAATTTATGGGCAGGTACATTGCAGAAACAGCTGCTCCATGCTATCCTTCTGACTGACTCTACCAAGGTTGCGACTAACATATTCTCTCATGTGCTAAACTCTGTACTTATAATTTCTTCAATTTTCACTGGTAAAGAAGATGATGACAAATTGCCAGGCGTGGTGGCTCATGCCTGTAATCCCAGCACTCGGGAGGCTGAGGCAGGATTATTGCTAGTTCGAGACCAGCCTGGGCTACAAAAGTGAGCTCAAGGCCAGCCTGAATTGCATAGCAAGACCCTGTCTCAAAAAGACAAAAAAAATAAAAAAATAAGATGATGACAAATAAATTCAATCAGGAAGTATGCAGAATGAAGCAGATTTCCAATAAATTAAAAAAGAATGCCAATATCAGAGTAATGAACAATGTTTTTTTATTGTTTGTTTCTTTGTTTTTCCCCTAACATTCAGGTCTTTATTAGTCTCAGAGGGCCCCCCTCCTTTCTTGGGCACATTGGACCATTTTTGACTCCCTCCACCCGGTCGGAAGCCCTCTGCTCATCCCTATCCGATGCTGTGAGGACCCTGTCATACTGATCTCACTCCTCCCCCATCCCTTAAGCCTAAGGTTTTCCTAAACAAAATCTTGATAGTTTTCTGGTTCTAAATGTACATCAAACAGGGGCCAGGAGTTCAATCCCCCAGATCTGCCCTGGCAGCCTCTGCCCCGGGGGTGCGCTAGAAGGCAATTGAGACTGGGAGTGGGGCTCTTGCCTTTAAACCCAGCTGTTCAGAGACTGTAAATGGGAAAATCACTAGAAGTCCGATCTAGTAGTGAGACCCTGAACACCCTGTAAACCCTTCCCTAAAATAAATAAATAAATAAATAAACAAAATAAATAAATAAATAAATGTAGATCAAGCTTATTTTAACAAACTTTTTATGTTCCCTGGAACAATTTGAATCAGTTTCTGTTTTTTGGAGCAAGGAAAAAAAAAAAAAAGCATTATGAAAAGGAATCTCAGATCACACCACACACATAGCATTTATTCAGCTGATTACAACATAATTTCTAAGCAAGTTTCCAATGATCTGCTAATACCGTATTCGCTTATGTTGGACTTGTTACGGTTTGTGTCTAGTTGTCCCCCCAAAGCCTCATGCAGTCATGAGGTGGAACTTCTAGAGTTTGAGACTAATTCATGATCCACTGTGATTATGTGGTTTAGTGTTGCTGGGATTATGGGTCTGAGTATTGCTGGAATTATGGGTCTGGCCTCACAGGGATAGCCAAAATGCAATATTAGAGAGACAGAAAAACCAACTTTCGCTGTTGCTCTCTGTTGCACTGGTTGGTACGTTGCCTTTGTTGCTATATTTTTGCTGTCCTACTCTCACAAAGTGAATGCTCTCTGCCCTGTTCTACTCAGCCTTGGAGCCAGCCGAATGTGGACTGAATCTTCCAGAAACCGTGAGCTGAGTAAATCTTTTCTTCCTTCATTTTGGGTGTTGGGTATTTGTGCCAGCAGGAGAGAAGAGTAACTAAGACAATACTTAATGTTTCCCTGGCAATCAGTTGAGAACTACAACCTGAAGAATGAATGTACTGGGACTATTGCTTCTGATAATGTAAGGTAATTGTATAAAGGAAAATTAGGAATGAAAATTTTAGAATTCCCTAAGTAATTTTCAGCAAGAATCAGGCCAACCAGTGAATTAATACTGTAGAACATATCCATAAATGCAGACATAAATGTATTTTTCATAAACTATGTTTTCAAAAAAAATTTTAAATAAAGTCTATGATGCAAATTTGCACAAAATAAATGTTATATAATACAACAATCATTGCTATTGTAGATAAAGACATTTTTCCATTAGAAACATTTTCTTTGTAGTCAGAACTTGGAAACTTCTAAAACCATGATCTAAACAGTGCTTCCATATTTTTTTAATAGTAGTAGTGGTGAGTTCTCTGCAGCCTTAGTTTTTTCAAATTAGAAACGTAGGAAATGTGCATTTTGAGTTTAGTAGTTAGAGGAGTTGAATAAAGGAATGATTTCTAGTACCTCAGACAGATCTACTACATAAACCTTCTTTTCATTGAATTTTGATGTCGCATGTGTCCAGAAATTTATTTACTGGTACAGTTATAACTCCTAAAAGAGAAAAGGGGAAATTCACACTTGAGGAAGTTTACCATAGAAAAAAGAAACATTAAAGATTTGGTGCAAATGCATTTTAGGAATAATTGATTTAGAGAGACAAACGTTTTAGAAACACTATTCAGCATATTAAATATTAATATGCTAGTATGTTAATATTTAACACATTAATTTGATAGTGTAGGCAATTGACTAAAGTATTTTTCCAAATGTCCATTCTTTTTTTCATTCAGCCACATCTTCCTGCACTCCTGATATACTCCGAGAAGTCCTGCTCCCTAAGCACTGTTAAAACGTTGACTTTCCTGAGAATTTCCAAACTACTTACACCAATGCCTGTTGTACTTATATAAACTGTGTTAGAATATGATTGCTAAGAGACAGTGGCAGCTAATTAACTATAAAGAAGCTTGTCTTTTTACTCAAAAATAAAAGGATGGGAGCACTACAGAGGGCTCAGAAACCTGGCCTTAGCACTTACCAAGGGCGTATATTGCTGAGGGGCATAGCAGGCATGTCTAACAGGTAACTCATCCAAACAACATTCTATTTTTAAGCTTAAAGAAGTCAGAGACCATTCATCCATGTAAAGTAACTTTATTGTTCCTGTAATTGGTTTAAGCAAATAATTTTTAAAGAATTTCTCTTTCTTCTGCTTATTTATATGCCAGGGGATTTATTTTGACACTGGGAAAGCAATCATGAGTGAAAATAAATCCATCATCAGTTCTAGTTGCTCTGATTTGTGTCTTGTCTTTTCATTTTTTAAGGTTGGCTAATGGTTTGTGTATGTTGTTTATTCTTTCAAAGAGCTATTTGTTTCATTAGTTCTTTCTAGATTTTATCACAATCTCATTGAATTCTGCTCTGATCTTCATAATATTTTCCAGTTAGCTCTGAATTTGAATTGTTCCTGTTTATTGAGGTTGTAGACATTCATCAATAGATTATTTACTGAGTTTTCTCTGCTTTTCTGAGGAAGTCATTCACAACTATAAACATTCTTATTAGGACTGCTTTTGTTGTGCTCCATATGTTCTGTTATGATGTACAGGCATTATCCTTTAATTCTAGGAAATGTCTCTTTTTAAAATGTCTTCTGTGATACATTTACTAGACCAAACTGTATTGCTTAATTCATTTATTTGCAAGATTTATGAGATTTATTTTGCTATAGGTTCTTTATTTCATTACACTATTATCAGATAATATTCATGAAAAAAAATTATTTTATGCTCACTTGATCACAGTTTAATTGATAACATGTAGACTATTTTGGAGAAACTTCCATGTTCTATCAAGAAGAATGTGTGTTTGCTTGTAGCTAGGTAAAGCATTCTATATAAATCTACAAAGTCCATTTGTCCAAAGGTTTCGTTAAACTCTGGTAATTCTTTATTAATGTGTTGTTTAGTTGATCTATCTCTTTGTGATTGTGGGGTAGCGAGGCTTCTCATCTGAGTTGTATTGATCCTGATTTGATGTTTTATGCTTAGAACTACTTGTTTTATGAAATTGGTTGTATCGCTATCTGTTGGATACACATTTACAAGGGTTACCTCTTCCTGCTGAATGATTGCTTCAAACTATATGTAATGACATTCTTGCCTTGTTCTGAGCAGTTTTGGCTTGAAGTTATTTTTCTTTATAAATAGGATAGCTGTTACTCTTTTCTTGTTTTGGATTCCTTTGAGTGGAATATTGTTTTCTACATTTTGACTTTCATTGTATAAATATGGGGAGGAGAAGTTAAATATGCTTCTTATACATAGCATAGTATCTGATGCACTGTGGGGAAGTCGTGAGATTTTGGAGGAATTACGTTCCCTTGTTTTATTTTTTATTTATTTTTTGTTGGTTCCCTGAGAGAGTCTTACAGATTTATTACAGTGGATAGGGTTTTTTCTAGTATAGAGATCTTGTTAGTTAACATCCGCTTTTCAGAGATGTTCTCTGGGCACAGATAACTATTGATCTCTGCCACTGCTCCATCTCTAAACACCTTTTTATTTGCTGCCTTACTACATTCCTTACTACATTTCTCCAAGTCCAAGTTCCCAGTTCTACAACCGCACTGTTAAAGGTCCATAGACAATCCAGACATTGCCATATATAGAATTAAAAACTGACAGCATCAACCATGATATCTTGGCTAAAGCGGTGAATCCAAAAATAACAACAGCACTAACCATAAAGTGGATATTGACAGCACCTAAGAACAAATAATGTGCTATCTTCTGCCATACAAGATATAGATATGTAGATATAGCATATGTACCATAGCATATGTACTAACACAGAGCGGATATTGATCTATGTCAAATATATACTCAGTGAACAATATAACCATGTTCACACAAAGTAAGGGATGCTTATCTATGTATGCATAAATCTTAGTGTTATACGTATAAGATCAGAAGTAATATGGAATAGGAACCTGAATTAAAATGGTGAACAGGATCTAATTAGCATTAGATGAAAATATCAGAAAATAAAGCAGCAATGAAAATAATAAAAAAATAGTTAATTAAAGGAAAAAATAAAGGAACAATTAAAAGAGAACAAATAAAGTGAAAAAACGTAACCTAATCAAACAATGTAACTATTACTTAAAAGGGGAGAACTAAAATAGGAGTTAAAACTCTAAACACTGCCATCACCAAGACAAACCAAAAAAGAAAACTCAAGCAAGGAAAAAAATTCTATCAAAACAACAAAAAATAGTTCAAGTATACTTTTAAATGAGTTGTTTAATTCCAGGAATTGAAGTCAATGGAAATCAGCAAATCATACTCCACGCTTCTCTGATTTATAATCTTTGTATTTGTAGGGTCAATATTTTGTTCAAGTGGTCCCCTAGCCTATAAACCAGCATCCCTTGAAAGCATGTAACTCAAGACTGGCCTCATTCACCGTAGTGCACAGGAAAGCAGTCAGACCCTTGGGGTTTCCTGGGTGCAGGCATCAGGGGAAGTTCTGAAGCAGTCCTGGGATCAGTTCCATTTCTTTGAGGTCAAGACTGAACCAGACCTCCTGCCACAGAATAGATGCCCTATTCCCTACCTGGCCTGAGCCTGGGCCTCTCAGAGGAACTATGTCCAGCACTCATCCTTTCCTAGTCTGTTTCTGGTGGCTTCTCTCACTCAATCACTGAAACAAGATTCTACTTCAATTCTGGAATGAAGATGTAGTGCATATATTCCACAAATCAGTTACACATGGACAATTTTTCCCCTAATGAACCCAGATTAAAGGTCCTCTGGCAATCTGGTAGGCCTGTACTATAATTATTCTCCAACTTTATCCCTCAGTGCAGAAATCTCAGGGCTAGGGCTCATGCTGGTTGTTTTGCTTTGTTTTGTTTTAGCTAACACTAGCTGAGGGATTTTTCTTTTTGATCTGGGTCTGCAGGCCATGAGTTCTTTCTCCTTGAGGCAGCTGCCTCTGGTAGGAAGGTTTCCCTCTTCTCCACAGCACTGGCCTACGGTAGCCGCCTGAGACCTACCTGGTAGTTAGTGGAATCAAATGTGAAAGTGGCTAGGAGTTGGAAAACCGGCGTCCAGAGTGGATGGGGGTCTTTCCTCATGTTGGTCGGGGCCAACAGGGTAATTGATATTATTTGGGTGATTAAGAAGTTACTGCTGTCAGAGTAACTTGCAATATTTTGAATAGTCCCAAAAAGATAAACAGAAGTCCTAAATGTTAGATGTATGACAGGAGGAATAAAAAGTATATAAAATATTGCTAAGAAAGTATAAAATTTTTCTGAATATATACAAGGAAATAATAAATAAGGAAGAAATGAAACAAGAAAGCTTTACATAATAGTGGATATACACACAAAATACTCCCAAAAGTAACAATGACAAATTTATCTATGTATTGGCAACTCCCACATATAATTTCATTTTCACTTCGTTTGGAGGGTACAGCTCTTATTTTTGGGTAAAGTGCTAAGGTAATACAGAATATCCCATGACACATGGTGGAAAAACCAGGAAGGTAGGTGATTTGTATTTTCCTGCTTATCACATCACTTGTATGCATTCATAGGATCTCTATTCTGATGACTTTATCCACTCTAATATATTCCCCAATGTCCAGCTTCCAATCACTGTGGTCAGATTAAATTTTCACTGTCTTAATACCCCATAATGGAGAAAAAATTTCCATACATTCCCCTTGATGAACACATTAAATGTATACCCAACACATAGAAAGTTATTAAAATTGGGCTGGGGAGATAACTTGGCTGTTCAAGCATCTGCCTGGCAAGCACAAGGACAGGAACTCAATCCTTGGTGCCACAGTTGCACTGGCCCTGTAAGCCTGGGCATACCTTGCCAGCCCAAAACTAGGCATGATGGAACACACCTGTAATCCCAGCACGGGGAGGCTAAGACAGGAGAATCACTACAAGCAGTGGTTCTCAACCTTTCTAATGCCGTGACCCCCCAATGCAGTTCCTCAGGTTGCGGAGACTCCAAACCAAAAAAAAAATTATTGTAGTGGCTACCTCAAAACTGTAATTCCAAATAAATAACATTTTCTGTTGGCTTTAGGCCATCCCCCCTGTGTTTTGGTCATCTGACCACCGCCGGGGTTGCGACTCACAGGTTGAGAACTGGTGGCAGAGAGACCTTGTACTAAATAAATTTAAAAAAAATTTTAATCCCCACACTTGGGAGGCTGAGGCAGGAGGATTGTTGTGAGTTCGAGACCAGCCTGGGCTACAAAAGTGAGCTCAAAGCTAGCCTGAACTGCACAGTGAGACCCTGTCTCAAAAAGAAAAAAAAAAATTTAAAAATAAAGATATTAGGATAGTTTAAAAAGACAATTTTCTTTCAGTTATTTTGGCTCTTATATGCTAAAGATAAAAGCAAAATATTTTACATTAATTAGACCTCCTCTATGGCTTCTCTAAGATTCAAATCATAGCAAGCGTTGGAACATTTAGATAACAGGAAATGCAAATGTGTAGACTTTTTACCAGGACAAACATAGGAGGACTAAGTATTTTTTTTTTAATTCTTTTTTTTTAATTTATTTTATTTTATTTATTATTTTTATTCTTATTTCAGAACCTTTGTTTATGGCCGGCTCAGCCTGCCCCGAGGGAAGGGCTGGCACTGCATGTGATACCGGGGATCCAACTGTGGTCCCTGAAGCCGCCCAAGCTTCCCCAAGTAGGCGCTCTAGACCACTGAGCGATCCCGCCAGGCCCTAAGTGTATTTTTATAACATGATATAACTACATCCTTTTGACCTTTGGAGATGCCAGCTAGAATTTGGCGTAAGTAGTGCTCTTGTTACTGTTTGCAGAGAGATGTTGTGTCCCAACAAAAGTCGTGTTGCCACACAGATTATATTTGTCAGTCTGTCATCTTCTCGGCATATGTCAGTTAAAATGTGTGAGGATGACATCAGCCACAGATCTGGAATTTTTTTTTTTTATTTTACAGTTCTTTAGACTATATATTCTGCAATTTGATATAGTAAATAAGAAGAGACAGAAGCAGAAAGTGATAGAATTGATAGAGGAAGACGTTCACAGTGTCCAGGGGAACACTGCAGTGCACGAGTTCAGCCCGTTCTCTTCTGGACATCAGGCTAAAAGTCCTGCATTGTTTCAATGCAAAAGTTCAAAGCTATGTTTGGGAGAACTGTTTTGAAGGTATAAATGTTTATATTGCTGTAATAAAAATTAATTTTATTCCATTGTTTTGTCTTATTTTAATTTTTGTCTTTTTGAGACAGGGTCTCACTATGCAGTTCAGGATGGCCTTGAGCTCACTTTTGTAGCCCAGGCTGGTCTTGAACTCACACTGATCCTGTTGCTTCAGCCTCCTAAGTGCTGGGATTATAGGTGTGCACCACCATGCCTAGCTCTTAAATTTTAAGAAATATATGAAATCAAATAAATAGACTTGAAAATAGAACTTTACATTTTGAACATAGACATATATTTACTACAGAAGACAGAGTAATACTCACAACTCTAACTTAGGTAAGACAGAAGAGTAATCCTGGTAGTTTGTTTTGTGAAAGTAAATAGGGGTCCTTTATAACTTCCACATATGCCATGTTGCAGGCTCACTGACTTATAAAGTAACAATAATATTAAGATACACAAGATGTACAATATTACGTATTTAACTCATTTGAAGACTCCTTTATATAACAAACTGTTGATTTTATATGTGTTTTTGTTTGGGAAATAAGATTGATAAATGGTATTTTAAAGAATGATGTGTATTTTCAAAATATGCTAATAAAACTATCTGTGAATGAGAAGATGGAGAAATAAATGGAAATTTGAAATATCTTCTAATTAATTGCCTATGTCTCAAGGCACATTCTTCACAAAAATAAGTGCTCACTAGGAATCTCTAGAGATATGTTATGTGTTAAATGTGAGCAATATTAGAAGAGTCAACACTGGTTTCTTGAACAATGAACTTTCCTTACTTCAAGTTATAGTAACAGATATGGTATTGTTTTATACTTTGACTCTCATCTGAAAATGAAACAGATTGTTCAAAATAATGTGTTAAAATAATTAATTCTTATTATCTTAAAAACACTTTAAGACAAAGATGGACAGAGCAGAGTGAAAGTCTGTCTCGAATAGACTATATATATATATATATATATATATGTATATATATATATATGTATATATATGTATATATATACATATATATATGTATAGTATATATATGTATATATATACATATATATATATGTATATATATACACACATATATATATACATATATATGTATATATGATGATATGATGGAAAGCTTTGTAACAATAAACTCTGATTTGCCACATTTCACATGAAGAATGTGGACTCTCTCCCTATATAATCTATCTATCTATCTATCTATCTATCTATCTATCTATCTACCTATCCATCCATCAATCCATCTGGGGCTAGCGAGATAGCTCAGTGAATTAAGCACCTGGTTAGGGAAGCACAAGGGCTAGGACTCAATCCCTAGCACCACATGCCATGCTGGCCTTGTCCCTGGGTGTGCTGAGCTGCTGAGTAGGGGCATGGTGGCATATGCCTATTATTCCAGTGCTAGGGAGGATGAAAACAGGATGATCACTACGAATCCAAACTGCTTAGTGAGACCCTAAACACACACACACACACACACACACACACACACACACACACACACACAAATCTATCTATCTATCTATCTATCTATCTATCTATCTATCCTGATTTATTATATATAATTCTATGTAGTATATAATACAGACTTACCAGAAATATATCTTAAATAATCAAAGAAACTTAAATTATTTCTTATTTAATTAAAAAAATGTATCATGGAGTACATATATATCAATATATCTCAGTACAATTAATTCTAAATTTATACTCAATGAGAATTAAATAATTGAGGTATTGAAACACTATCAATGGGCCAGCCAAATAGCTGAGCAGATAGAAGTGTCTGCAAGCAGGTACAGAGGCTAGGGGTTCAATCCCCTGATGGCTCTTCCCCCTTGGGCATGCTGAGATGGCAATTAAGACTGGGTGTGGTGGCACATGCTGATTAGAGTTGGATGTGGTAGTGAAACCTTGAAATACAAGAAGAAGAGGAAGAAGAAGAAGAAGAAGAAGAAGAAGAAGAAGAAGAAGAAGAAGAAGAAGAAGAAGAAGAAGAAGAAGAAGAGGAAAAAGAAGAAGAAGAAGAAGAGGAAGAAGGGGCTGGGGAGATAGCGCCATGGTACAAGTGCCTGCCTGGCAAGTGCAAGAGTTTGAGCCCTGGTCTCGAATTAAAAAAAAAAAAAAAAAAAGTTTTAGCACTCATTCTAATTTGTCAATTAACAACTGATGGTAATCATGTCAAACAAAGACCATAAGGTCAAATAGGATAAATTTTAAAGATAAAATTATTAAAAAATAATATTGAGCAAGCCTTTTATAAGAATATCCTGGGGGCCAGGTGGGATGGCTCAGTGATCTAAAGTGCTTGCTTGGGAAAGCTTGGGCAGCTTTAGGGACTGCGGTTCCATCCCTGGCACCACAAGCTGCACCAGCCCTGCCCTCGGGGCGGGCTGAGCCAGCCATTAAAAAAAAAAAAAATGAGTGAATAAACAAACAAAGGTTCTGAAACAAGAAAAAAAAATAAAATAAAAATTAAAAAAATAAAAATATAATAATATACTGCACCTAGAAATGAATACAACTTTGAAACGAAGCATAAAATTGAATTTTATATTTTAAATATTAAGGTAATAAATTAAAAATAAATATTCAGGCAGGCATGGTGGCGCATGACTATAATCCCAGAATGCTGGGAAACTGAGACAGAGGCCTGCAAATTCAAGGCCAACAGGACACTTAGTGATTTGTCAAGGTCACAACTCAAAAAAAAAAAAAAAAAAGTAAACCTGGGTGGTTAAGGGGAATTTTAAGGAAGATCTGTATAGCAAAACATGTAACTTTTGTATCTCCCAAGGTCAGTCAAATCCCCTCAAGATTTACTTTGGAACCATGTGCAGTGTTCTGTGAAACTGTGGTCAGTGTCAGCTATCTGGATGAGTCATCGCCATTACTTGACCAGTTTGCTCTCTGTGAAAGCCTGAGAGAATGTTTTCTCTCCAGGTGACTCTCCTTTGGAGCATTATGTATCTTCAATCCCTTTTCTCTGTAGCCCCATAATCTCCTACAGACAATTTGGGAAACCACTGAGTTATAGGATATTACAGCACAGGTTCTCTTACGTCCTGAATCCTCACTGATCTTGAAGGGCTAGAGCCAAAATATTGACTATCTTTGTAGCCCTTCTTTTGCTCTAATTTTTGGTCTGTAAACTTATATTCTTAACCCTCCAGAAGAAAAGTTTAGTGATACTATTACTCTATAACATGAGTACTTTAGCTTAACATCACTGTCTTTCTGAGTATCAAGCATCTTAGACTTAACTTGATACTGGTATCTTCTATCAATCATTAATAGTCTAATAAATCTCTATAGAATGTGATAAAAGCAGTTACACATTTAGAAATCTAATTATATACAAAATTGTATCTGGTCAATCCTATGACATTTTCCTAGTCTCTTACTCTCATTTAATACCCATTTTTGTTTTCTTATAAATGAACAATTTACTTGAGAGAGAATAAAGCAATAATTGAAATTACATTAGGAGCAGCAAACATCTAAAAGACAAGGATGACAGGTATTCCAAGCATACTTTTTGTGTTGCAAGGGAAAAATTTAACCACAACACATAAAACAAAAAGCTAGATTAGAATGCTGATCTGTAAAAGGCTTAAATCAACAGCTTTGAACATTACCAGTTTTACCAATAACCCACTGCAATTATCGAACATTGTATTATGTACACAACTACTTTCTCTTAGTTCAGTGAGAATAAATTTTGTCGTACCAATAATAAATTTAAAAATTATAACACCTACGTCCTGTGCTCTGTATAACTAATAGGACAACAATATGCATTATATCAAATGTTGAAATGTATGACTAACATGTTTTGAAACTGTCACATTGTTATACTTTGTTATTTCTTATTAAAAGTAATAAAACATAAATTTTAAAAATTAAAAATTAATAAATAAATAAAAATAAGCCTGGGATATTACCCCATACAATGGCTGTAGGTCGGTGAGATGTGATAGTTTTCTTGACAAATTTAATTACATAATTTTCTAATTAGTGACACATTTATGGCACATAAAAAACACATTCATTGCGGAAAGCTGGACCTATGCATATTACACCTTAATCCTTTTTATCCTCCCCACCTTCTCCTCTCCCTTTTGAAAGGCATTTAACTTGTCATTCAGACAATACCTTCTACATAATCCCGTAATGATTGGTCAGACTTATGATCACATTTTCCAATAGGGTCTGAAAACTAGTCAGCCGTATAAACACATAGATACACTTAATAAAGTAGCCAGTATCTCCTTGCCTGAGTCTATGTACATTTTTGTATTAGGTAGCTAAAGCTGCTGGCATTAACATTAGGCAATTTTTATGGGTATTTTTTTTTTTCAGCACAGCAAATGGGATTATTCTGGTAAACGAGTAAATGATTTCCTGAATTTTCTCTCATGTCTTTCCCTATTTCTTTAGCTCATGATGGGAAATGAGTTTAAATGACAAAGCAACAAAAACACAATGATTCGTCATCACATTAGGCTTTCTGCTGAGTGCATTTCATAATCCATTCAAATTCTTCTGTCAGTAACAATTTGTAATACATTTAATATGCCAGTAATAATGAGAACTTTGTCATCAGGACCTGATCTTCTAAATACTAGTAGAGAATTTTCAAAATATCAGTTTTAAGGAAGTAACTTGGGCTCTGTGGTAGTATTTTCTGGGTCATGCATGTAATTCACTAGGAAAATCCTACATATTTTAAGTTCAACTGGACACAAATCAATAACAATCCATACTCTTCTCTCTTTAAGAATCTCTTCAGCATCTATTTAATCCAGTAACTTTACATGATACACATCTTCTGGATTCTCTTTAATTTTTCGAACTTTATTATCTGCCAAACAGAGTATACCATTTCATTTTTATCATAGCTTTAAATTCCCAGTGGCTGCATTATAAGTAATCTCTAATATTAGTCTCTACTAGCAACAATACTTACTGTTTCATACATTCTCTGGTCAGGGACTGAAGCATGATTGCACTGTTGGCTTCTGGGTTTATTTCTTTAAATAGAATACGAGAGTTACTGGGTTTCAGAGTTGTCTGACTGTTTAAGAGGGAGGAGGCTATGTGTCCAAACTTGCTAGGGTATGAGCCCATAGTAACCATGCCCCATGACTTGGTAGATAGATTCCTACGGACAGAACAAGTGAGAAAGCTCAAGAGGCAGTACACAAAAAAATGAAACCTGTTTGTTAATTATCTAGTTTATAGAGCAGCATCACCTTATGTCATGGCTGTGTTTTCTAATTCATCTACCTCAAAAATAAAAGAATTAGGAAAGAGAATGAGTATAGTTAGAGAATGCATTTTAAATAAAATGATTAGAGATTTCTGTGCTAGATTATAAGCATGTGCCACCATGCCTGGTTTGGGTGTCCAACATGGCATACAGTACTGAGGATCAAACCTGGGTCTTTGAACTTGCCAAGCAGGCATTTAGACTGCCTGAGCTGTCTTGCCAGCCATGGGATTAGGGAGTTCTTAATGAGGAAGCATTTGAAGAAAGACTTGAAATTTGATGAGCTTCAGGAAACCACTAAAATTTAAAACAGATAACAGAGAAAGTAACATATCCTATGGCATATGAAGGCTGAGCATCATTAAATATGTGATGTATATATGACAGAATCAGATAACAACTAGCAGATGGCATTATGTTCAAGTCAGAAGCCTTATCCTGGCTATGATTTAATAGACGTTAGTTGTCAGCCATTCATTCTTCTCCCTGAATGATGGAAAGTATAAGGATAAATTTTAAAGCTGAAAGAGAAATAAGGGCCAGCCAAAGAGCTCAGTGGATTAAGCACCTTTAAGCAAGCACAGGAGCCAGGGATTCAATCCTGGGGCCTGCTGTGTTGGCCCTGCCCCTGCAGAGCACTGAGAAGGCTACTGAGAGTGACCCTGGTGGTGTGTGATGGTAATCCTAGCTCTTGAGAGACTGAAAACAGGGGTCATTACAGTAGAGAGACCCCAAAAACCTTGTAGATATTTCCCTAAAATACAAATAAAAAGAAAGAAAAAAAAAAGGATCTATCAAAAGAGAAATGAATCATGACTTATTTTTATTAAGGACAATACAAAGAGTATTTAAGTCCACAATATAAAATGGCAATTAAACAAAGCTACTGTACTACATGCAGTGATAAGTGACCAAATTCTGGTTGTATTCTAAAATTATAACAAACGCACACACACACACACACACACACACACACACACAAGCGTGTGCACGCGCTAAAATTACAAGAAGTTAAACAGACAAAGTAGAAGTAATAAGAAATGAAATGTCAAGGATAACACTACAGCATTTTCATAAGAGCAACAAAAAGAGTGGATTAGCTCTTACTGCAGACAAGAAAAAGGAACTGATGTGGGGGTGTGGAAAAGATCATTAATTCACTTGGAATACACAAATGGGGAAAGTTGGATTCAATAGCCTAAAAAAAACAGATTCACAGATCTTTAATGTCTTCTGCAATGCAATGTTTTTTTTGTTTGTTTTGTTTTGTTTTGTTTTTTTAAGATTTTAGGTTTACTTTCTATTCATTGCATAATTCCAGAGTTCCATTTATTTTAAAATTTTCATTTTTTTTCCTTTTGTATCTGCTATTGATTTTTTGTTTTGTTTGGAGATGAAAGTAATTTTAAAAATCATTTAAACATTGAAATTAATGGCAAATATATTTAAAAAGTTAGCATTTTTCTGCTATGTATTCAAGTAGAATGATGTGATGATACAATAGTAATGGGGTAGAAAAGAAAAGGCTGGAATATAATGGGGACATTATGACTCAGGCCTAAAAATGTAGAGGAGAGGTATACAAAAACGAAAGGAAAGCGTACTCTCGTTATAAAAGCTATTGGAAAGGACTCCAGATGTGAAGTATCTGTAATGTTTCATAAAGCCAGAGTCATTGGAAAGTAGGAAGAATGTGGCAAAATGAGTGTGAAAGGGAAATGTAGGCATAGGCACAGTATGTTATTTCTGTAATCCGATTAAAATCTTTTGAATTTTAATCTTAATATTGTAGGAAAAGGAAATTCTTATCCAAGAACAAAAATTATATATATATGTGTGTGTGTGTGTGTGTGTGTGTGTAATCGTGTTTGTAAAACTTTATAGTTACTACATAAAATATGACTTTTAAAGCTGAGCATCAGTAGTATAATTATCTTGCTGCCATTTATATTACTTTTTCTTCTTTTCTCCTTTCCCCTATCCCAGTTGTTTCTTCTGTTTTCAATATTATCTTTTCTTTTCATTCTCTTTTTGTACCTAACTGTGCTACTAGCATAGTTTTCATTAAAACGAACCATCAGTGCCTATATTGTTGAACAGTCTCACATACCTATTTCTAGTAATCTGAAGAACTAGATTTAAGATGAAGATAGGAAATATGATATTGATTGATATTTTCCTATAATCTTGCTTAGAAACTCTGTCATTTTATTGCCTTTTATTCTGTTTAAAGTACAAAAGATGAGGACTAGAAACATAAAGGTCGAATTTATATTAGAACTAACACTATTAAATAGGGCATGAATAATGGTTATACGGTTGAGAAGAACCTTTATTTATATTTTAAAGATGGAAATTGTAAAACATGATGGAAGGAACTAGCCAAATAGCTCAGTGGTTCTTTATAAATTCTATATAGAAGACCTTTGTCTGAATACTTATTAATTTTTTTTTCAAAATTTGTGAACTGTCTTTTCTCTCTGTCATATATATATATATTTAGACCTTTAATCCATTTTCACATGGTGCTAGACCTAGTCCAAGTTTTAGTTTTCAGTCATGTAGAGATCAAGTTTTACCAGCACCATTTATTAAAGAGACTACCTTTCTTCCACTAAACATGTTTGGTTAATAACTTAAGTTGGCAGACCAAGGGGGGCATTTGGGTTAGCTTAGTGGTTTAAGAGCCTGCACAGACAGTCCCATTCAGGCACATAGGATGGTGGTTTGATTCCAAGACCCACCCTCAAGGTAGCCTGAACCAGCCAAAAACAAATGTGACTGGAAAGATAGCTCAGTAGAATAAGTGTTTGCCCGGCAAGCACAAATGCCTGAGTTCAATCTCCGGTTCCATAAAAAATTAAATAAAAAATAAAAGCTTTCAAATCAAATAATTAAAGAAAAAACGGTTACAGAGATAGGTAATAAATTTGGTCCTAACCCTACTAGGTGCATGAGGACTCAGGAAATAAGAGAACTTATACTGTAATATCCTATAACTCAGGGGTGTCCCAAATTTTCTGTGACTCATGCAGTTGGCTGACACTGACAAAAGTTCTACAAAATGCTATACATGGTTTCAGGGTAAATCCTGAGGGGACCTGACTGACACTGTCAGATACAAAAGTTACTTTTTTGTTGTATAGGTCTTGCTTTTACTTAGCCTTAACCTTTTAGCCAAAAAGTTTAACCATGAGGTATAAAAGGTAAAGCCAGATTAATATGCTGAGCTATAAAAGGCTCAAGTCAACAGCTTCTGACATGTCAATTCTGCTGATAATCCACCACTATTATGGTCTATTTGACTACACATAAAACTACTTTCTCTTAGTTTAATAAGAAGAAATATTTGTATAAATAGTGTTTAGAAAAGCTATGTCTACATCTTGTACTCTGAAAAACTACTATGAAGACAATATTCATTGTATTAATTATTGTGGCTGTCCTACTAAAGTGTTTTGGAATTTTCTCACTGTTACTTTTTTTCTTATTAAAATTAATAAAATTTAAAAGGAGATAGCTCTGCAGATTAAAGCAACTGCAAGCAGATACAGGACCCAAAATTTCAATCCGCCAGCCTGTTGTGCTGACTCTGCCCCTGGGACACTTTGAGACAGCAAGTGAGACTGAGTATGGTGGCTTGCACCTGTAATCCCAGCTCTTGACAGCTGTAGACAGGTTGATCACTATGAGTCCAATCTAACAATGAGACCCTGAATACCCTCAGACTCTTTCTCCCCCCCCAAAAATGACAGAAGATTGTTTAGAGGTTGAAGTCTAGAAAGAATCTAAAATGTGTGTCCTAGATTTTTATATTCGGCAAAGTGACACAATAATTAATATTCACAAAACCTCGAGAGACACATATTGCACATGAGAATAGTAACCAATAACTTGGTTTGCACCCCCATTAGCACAGAGAAGTATTTACCTTTCGGCAGGACATATTAAAGGCACAAGTACATGAAATCTATAACATCTGTGAAAATTAAGATTTTTACATTTATATTTAGGAGACAGTAACATGTATAAAATTTGGAAAAACACGAGTAGGAATACATCAAGGAAGAAGGGGACATTAGAGATAAAACAAAGCATGAGCTAAGCTACAGCTTAAAATTGATGTTTCTGTCTTGAATTAATTGGAAGTGAAAATAACTTTAAAATCCGTAGTAAGGCAGTAATAAAACACTTTGCTCCTTTATAAACTCAAAGGGCTTTACAATACATGTGCTTATCATCTATAATCATAAAACAGTTAGTACCATTTTACCAAATTCTAAAGTTCTATTTCACCACATTCTTTTAAGCTACCTGTTCTCCTACAGGCTTCCTCTAATATTGACTGACCTTTTTCTATAACAAGCTGGCCTCAAATACTAACATAGTATAATGTCAAAGATTGTATACCATCTGTCTTTGTATATGCCATCTATTAATCATTCATCCAAAAGAATTCCATATATTTTTAAAAGTACATGGAACAATAGAAGCATTGATATTATTATCCCTACTACCATTGTAATGTGACAAGCAATTGCATTATTTGTATGTATGGAAAAATCTATCATAAAATATAATTGTTAGGTGAACTAATTAAGGTTCATATGTTTAATAAATTACAAACATGGAAGTTAATATGAAGCTATACATGTGAAGAAAATAAGTTAAGATTTCAGGTAACAAAATTTGTAGCAGTACATTATTCAGTAGCTCATTTAAAAGAAAAAAAAGTTGATGCTTTAGATTATCAAGGATTTAGCTGTTATTAGTTAAACTCTTTAAGAACAGTCATATTGAAGAGTAGAACTGCATGTTCCACTTGCCAACCAAGCCTAATTTTCTGACAGCTCCACAGATCTCAATGTTTCTCTTTCCTTCCATTAGTGAACATATTTGATCTGTTTTAGACAAGAAACTATTCATTTTTATGCTTTTAATTCTTCTCCAAAAGGAGTATTTGACTCAAAATGTCTTACCTTTATAATTATAGTCTTAATAATGGCACATTTAATTACTTTCCATATATAAACCTTCTAATAACTCGCATAAAAGTTCATCTATAGCCCGAGAATGATACATTTTATAAAATGAACAGGCCAGAAATTGAACATAGAGTTATAAGAATGTAAAACTTAAACTTTGTTTATGAAAACTAAATTAAAGAAGTAAAACGCCTTCTGTGAACCTGTTTCTATGTCATTAAAATATGATTTATAGAATTGTAAATGAAATGAAGCCAAGTCAAGTATTGAATTTATCAAAATCACTGTATGTTCTTTAACAAGAAACTAACTCTCCCCCCAAAATGCACTAATCCTCTATTACTTTACTAAAGAAATATTGCTTATTTTTGACCTTGCAAAACAAAAAGATCCTTTTCAAAAATATTTTGAATTAATGCTACCATAAATACTTTTCTCTCCACAGCTGCTTATAGGACTAAGAAAATCAAACTGCTAGAGTTAAAAGGGTTAATATATTTGAAAAGCACCTGATACATATGCATGAATTATGATTAATTTCTGGAATATTATCAGACTTATTTTTAAAATGTACCAAATACATTTTTATGAAAGGTCACATATCCAGAGAGTTGAAATTACGAAGAAATTGAATTTAATAATAGTCATTATGTATTTAAGGAGCAACAAATCAATCCCGATCTTATAAGATTCAAAGAAAATTCTTGCAAATTAGCTTTCATTACATATATGTTACAGAAGTGGTAGCTAGCATTTAACCACATAGTTACAATATTTTGTAACAATATGCTTTATTATTTTATACCCTCTGAATGAATAAGATTATTTTATATAGACGATCTTTTTGCCAAGAAAATAAAGCATTTTTGCTAACCTTTATGAAATCTCAAAGAACGTAAGAATTACATGTTTCATGCAATCTGAAATTTCAGAAAATATTAGTAGAGTTTCTTTGTTGGCCCATCTGAAATATTAATAAGAGTTGTTTAGGAGCAAGGTTTAGAATTGCAGACACTTACTGAAAATTTCACATAATAATTGTGCATATTTGTAGCATGCTAAAATTTCTCATTCAACTGGAAATAAAGGCCCATTGGATTGTGTCAATTTTCACAATTTGATGTATTCGCCTGTCATTTCTGCTATGTACTTCATGCAAGATATTTTAAGGAGTCAGATGTGTAGTAGAATAGAAGTTCTTATTGGGAAAACTCATAGTATATGTAATACAGCAGCAACATATGGAGTTTTGTGTAACACTTTTCTTTATCAGAATTATGGATAAGAAAACTCCTGAGAGTTGAGTTTAAAATTAAACATTGCTGGGGCTGGGGAGATAGCTCCGAGGCACAAGTGCCTGCTGGGCAAGTGCAAGGTCGTGAGTTCGAACCCTGGTCCCATATAAATAAATAAATAAATAAGTAAAATAAAAATAAAATTAAATTAAATTAAACATTGCTAGCCGGGCGTGGTGGCGCATGCCTGTAATCCCAGCACTCGGGAGGCTGAGGCAGGAGGATCGGTGCGAGTTCGAGACCAGCCTGGGCTACAAAAGTGAGCCAAGGTCAGTCTGAACTGCATAGCAAGACCCTGTCTCAAAAAGACGAAAAAAAAAAAAAAAAAAAAAAACAAAACATTGCTGAGTGATGCATATATTGATATGCACACTCCAAATTCTCTCTTAAAATCTTGTAAAGGATAAAAGTTTTATGAATATTTTTATATATAAAGTTTATATATGAGTGCTACTTATTTCATGTAAACATGTAATTAATATATAATATATACATATATTCAAAATCATGTTATAGGCATGATTAATTGTGACAAAAGGAAAAGATTAAGATGGAGGAGGAGAATAAAAGGAAATGAAAAAGACAAATATAAAAACGATTAACTAACTTAGATGGTATCTACTTGCAAAGTAGTGCTATTCTGGAGAAATATAAATGTTTTTAGAGGGTGGCTGAAGCAGCTCAGTGGGCAAAAGCAGCTACTTAGGAAAGCTTAGGCAAGCACAGTGATTCTGGATCTCCAGAATCATATGCCCTAGGTTAGGCTGAGCGAGTCAGAGTCTGGGCACAGTGGTGCATGCCTGTATTCCCAGAGCTGGGGAGGCTGAAAACAGAATCACGATGAGTCCAAGCTGCACAGTGAGAACCTGTAATAACCAAGCACGAATCAACCAACCAATCAACCAAATTAATACTTTTAGAAAAGCAAAAGAATGTCATATTGTAAATGAAAAAGAAATCCTTTAAAAATTCTCTTTCAAAATCAATGATAAAGTAAAATAAACAACTGAAAGCCCTAGAGCCAAGAATGTTACTGGTGAATTTAGTAGAATTCCCACACACAAGCCTTCCTGGGGTAAACAAGAAAGAAGCAGATCCCAGCTGGACATCTTTGGACACTCTGGAAAGGCAGCTGAAGTTACACCTACCAGAGGCAGCACTGTCAGTGGAGAGTGGATGAAAAAATGATGAAAATTGTGGTGGCTTTTGTTTGTTTCTGTGCACATCTAGGTTAGATATCGCTCTTTTATTGTTATAGTAGCATTAGCAGCATCATTACCAGAATCATGCAAATAATTACATAGTTCATTATTACTTCTCAAGAAATTGAAGAGCAAAATACAATTCTATGAGACCATAGGCCAGCTGTGAGGAGCATCATGCTGTCATAATGCTACTTCAACCAGGAAATTATTATGTAACGCTTTTATTGAATAGAATAAAGCAGACAACAATTTGTGGGGGTGCCGCGTACATTTGCTGGGAGTAGAGAAGAGAAAATCTCATTCTCAGTTTTAAAAGAAGAGAGACAGAAACTAGCTCTTATTTTTTCAAAAGAAGATAAACAACAGAAAAACCATTGTATTACTTTGGTTTTGTTTGAAGGTATTTTGTCGTTGTTGTTGTTCTTGACACAAGGTCTTACTCTGCAGTTTGTACTCATAGACTCACACTGATTCTCCTGTGTCATCACTGTCTTTCTCTCTTTCTTTCTTTCTTTTCTTTTCTTTCTTTCTTTTTTTTTCTTTCCTGTTCAGGCTGGCCTTGGGCTCACTTCTGTAGCCCAGGCTGGTCTTGAACTCATACCAATCCTCCTGCCCCAGCCTGCCAACTGCTGGGATTACAGGCATCTACCATCACGCCTGGCCTTCAGCACTTTCAATGTTGGGTTCAATGCCTGTGCCAAAGGGCCAGTCAAATAGCTCAGTGGTTTAAAGTGCCTGCCAACAGGCACAGGGAGTAAAAGTTCATTGCTCAGTTCTGCCATGCCAGCTCCACCCCTGGGGGAAAAACGAGAGGGGAATTGAGATTGGGCATGGTGGTGCCTGCCTATAATCTAAGCTCCTGTGAGGTTGTAAACAGTATGAGTCCAGTCTAGTTGTGAGACCCTGAATATCCTGTTGATCATTCCCTAAAATGCAAAAATCATAATAAATTAAATGCCTGTACCACCGTGCCTGGATCAGGGTAGCACAGTGTGCTCAGGATTCTGGGGCAGGCACAGCATGCAGAACTGGGGATCAAACCATGGTCCTTGCACTTCCCAGGCAGGCACTTAGAATGCTAAGCTATCTCCCCAGCCATATTATTTTGAAATGTGTGTTTAAACACCAGTGAGTATCTTAAATATTTTGCAAGTTTGTAACAGTAAAAGGTACAAAAATAAATAAGAAAAGTTTGTCTCTAGAATGTGAGAATCGAGGAATAAGAAAGAGGGAAAGATAGCTATATTTTTAAGTGATTTGATTTGGTTTATGTAATTGACATTTCTTTGGGACGAAGTACCCTGAATCCTCAGTTTATTTATTTATTTTATTATTTATGTATTTAATTATTTATTTTTATCTTTTTGAGACAGGGTCTCGCTATGCAGTTCAGGCGGGCCTTGAGCTCACTTTTGTAGCTCAGGCTGGTCTCAAACTCGCATAGATCCTCCTGGCCTCAGCCTCCCGATTGCTGGGATTACAGGTGTGCGCCACCACGCCCGGCCTGAATTTTCAGTTTAGAGAAGTTCATTTTGGAGCACAGTCTGAGCAGTTTGGTCCACAGTTATCTGTCTTAAAAGCATACACATTATGGTAGAAGAACTTGGTAGGTTAAGGCTGCTCATGTATTTCAGTCAGGAAACAGAGATAGAAGGAAGAACAGGGGAGAGAAGCCCACTCTACAGTGGCATGCCCAGATGCCTTATGCTTCTACCCAGTGTCCACCTCCTAAAAGCACATGTAATTATAAATTCTTGAATGGATCCATCTAATGATGAGTATAAAAGCTCTATCATCCAATGATCATCCAAAGCCCAGACTTCAGAAACCAAGAGACTCTGGCAGAAACAGCTAGAGAAAAATGATTCAGCATGTTTGCACATTTAGAGGATGTTTCATTTACAGCATTTCACAAAATTATGATTAACTCATCTGGAGCTTTGTTGACTTATGCTACATTGTTGACCACCACAAACTTTGGTTATAGTGATTCAACCAAGCTGTATTCAAGAAAACAGGCACCATGCATTATCACCTTTACCTCATTTTCATACCAAGTATCCTCTACTCCCCACTGGATATGACCCTGTTATCTGTAAATAAGTAAATTTGTAGGTCACAGATTTTAGCCTTCCGTGGTCAACACTGAAGGGAAATAAAACCTTTCACTAATGAGACACAAATGAGTATATAAATTCTATACCTTCCACGTTAGGCCTAAAGTGGTCAGGCAAAGAAAGGTGTACTTGTCTCAGAAAAATTGTCTACTTGATACAAAAGAGTGGTATCCACCCTACTAACATACAATTTACTTGCTTTTCAACACTTCCTGAATTCCATTATTTACACTCTCCTTTTAGTTTTTATGATCTAGAAAAGTAGTAGCCTAAGAGGTTTTACTTCAAGTGCCATTCTACCAAACCAAGTTAAACTAGTTGATATCAGAAAACCTCTGATGACAAATATGCTGTGTATTCACGGTCACACATATGAAGATTTTAGCTTTGGTTTACAAGAGCCACATAGAACTGGATGCAGCGGTATGCAGCTCAGGAGGCCCGTGGCCCTTCAGTGGATTGGGGGGCATGACAGCAATAAAGACTGAGGCCTGGGCTGGCTTCTGTTAATGAAGTAGAAAGGGCTAGAGGAAGAAAATTACTGGTTCGCTGTGGCGAACTGGAAATTGAAGGTGTGCTGTAATACTAAAAGCAAAGGGCTTCAGTAGCCATAATTTAGTAGGTTCTAGTCTCCTTCTGGCTTGGGCCAGATTTTATTACAAATAAACCACAATCTAATTGTAAAGATAGCAAATATGTCATTAAAATGAACACTCACTGTTGACAATGTGTTCTACTTTGGTAAAGCTTAAATAAGTAAATATTGGGGCCCAGCGGGATGGCTCAGTGGTCTAAAGCGCCTGCTTGGGAAAGCTTGGGCGGCTTCAGGGACTGCGGTTTGATCGCCGGCACCACATGCTGCGCCAGCCCTGCCGTCAGGGCACGGGCTGAGCCAGCCATAAAAATGAGTGAATAAGCAAATAAAGGTTATGAAACAAGAAAAACATAAATAAAAAAAAATAAATAAAATCTTAAAAAAATAAGTAAATATCAAGCACTATAAGGCTAGTGAGTTTATAAAGCCAAGCGAGTGTAAGAACATTGAATCTCCATATTCCCTACATGGCTTGAGACCATTACAAATAGTTTCTGCTTCTCCACATGACACATGAAAATACCTTCTGTCCTAAACATCTGCAGTGCCCTCATCAGAAATGAATTCCTCACAAAATATATATTTATTTTCCTTAAGGTTGGTCTTTGCCACTTTTTGCAACTATGAGACAGAGTTAACTTCTTAGAGTCTGTGCAGCTCAATGTGGCTGATGAACAAGAGAGAAATAATTTGCTCTTCAAAATGAATACAAAATATGGTAGCATATTTTGAAGAGATGAGGGCAACTATAGAAGACTGAGCAAATGAAGATTGTAGAATTAGAAAGAGCTGCTTTGCTCATATTGTGACTAAGAGTCTATGTGCTTGAGAAAGGTTGAGAGCACACTTGGTACTAGTCGGTAATACTCTTGAATGGCCCTTTGCAAATAAATCATGATGTGGGCCCGGCAGGATGGCTCAGTGGTCTAAAACTTCTGCTTAGGAAAGCTTGGGCGGCTTCAGGGACCGCGGTTTGATCCCCGGCACCACATGCTGCGCCAGCCCTGCCCTCAGGGCAGGCTGAGCCGGCCATAAAAACAAACAAACAAACAAACAAACAAAAGTTCTGAAACAAGAAAAAGAAAAGTATTTTAAAAAAAGAAAATAAATCATGATGTTTAACGTGACAAAACGGGCAAAAGTGATAAGAACTACTTTTTTCACTAACGGAGAAAGAAATAAGTTGCAGAATATAATTACCATGTAATGTATGACTGTTAACTCCATTTCTCTGGAAGCTTCCAGGTGATATTTCCTGCACTTACAATGACCTGGGAATAGAACAAATATACTCTAGAGACACTAGCACAGCTATGGTAAGAGGTGTGTACCAGGTACCATAGCTTTATACTTGAGTCCTTAGTACTAGTGACACTAAAGACTAAAATACTGCAACTTTTAACTGTCAAATGTATAAAGGTAGGACAGCTATTGAAGAAAATCTGAGTGAAAAAGGGAGTATTCAGCATTCAGCGATCTGATATATCAGAGTAGACAGTTATCTATAATGTTTCTTGGTTATAGCGATTCAAGAATAACAAACAAATAATAAAATACACAGAAAGTAATAACAAGATACAATAATAAGTAAATACAATACAATAATACAATACAATACAATACAATACATACAATAATAATAATAATACATACAATAAATACAATACAATAATAAGTAAACTGGTAGTCTTACCAAAGAATGAAAGCTCATCTTCCAGGCCAGTGAGATAGCTCACCTACCTAAGTGCCTGCTTAGGCAAGCACGGAAACGGGATTTGGTCCTTGATGCCACATGCCCTGTCAGCATTGCCTCTAGGCGTACTGAGCCGGCCAGTGAAACTCAGCAGGGTGGCCTGTGCCTATAATACCAGCGTTGTAAAGATTGAAAGCAGGAGGATCACTATGAGTCTGAGTTGTGTAGTAAGACACAGTGCCAAATAAATTTTTAAAAAAAGAAAAAAATTCATCTTCCTTTCAGTATTCCATATAAATCAATTATACAGCCTCTACCAAATGCAAAATATTTAAATGCTAAGAAAAATATATATGAATGAATTCTTGCAGCCTACCCCAGACAGAACCGTGGTTAGTTGTAACAGCTACTTTCGGGAGTTTAGTTGGCAGTGGTAGAGGAGTATTAAAAGTATCATGCCGGTCAGACAATGTAATGGACTTACTAATTCCATAGTGTAGCATATTTAAGTATCAATTATAATAAAGCAAACGATGATATAGGAAGAGAAAATGAGCACAGCAAACATTAAGTTTCAAACAATTGGATACATAGCCCTGGGTTTCATACTTATAACGTCTTATCTTTTTCTCCAGACCTTAAATTGGAAATATCTATACAAGAATTTTAGTATCAGAAAACTGTCCAAAATTTTCCAGTAGGATTTTTGTGTCCCTCCCGTTACATAAACAACGTTAAGTTGTTAACAAGTTATATGTAAGATAAGACACTAATAGAGAAGACAGTTCTGAGCCTGCAATGGGAGTTTAGAATTTTAAAATGTCTTTAAAATTATTATTTAATCTATGTCATGCCATCTTCTTCAAATTTTTTTCTATATTTTTTAGGGAAGAGTCTACAGGGTGTTAAGGGTCTCACTACAACATCAGACTTGTAGTGATCAGCCCCTTTACAGCATTCCAAGAGCTGGGATTAGAGACACATGCCACCATGCTCAGTCTCAATTGCCTCAGTACACCCTGGGGGCAAGGTTGGCACTGCAGGCCCAGGGATTGAACAGGTGCTTGCAGGTGCTTTAATCTGCTGAGCCATTTGGCTGGGCCCAAAGTAATTTTTTTCTTGTGGAACTGAGGATTGAACTCAGGACCTTGAACTTGCCAGGCAGTGCTTATACCACTGAGCTATCTCCCTAGTCATTTCTTTAAAAAAAAAAAATATTTATTTGATACGAGTTTTCTCACAAGCGAGACTTGAGCGATCCTGCTGTCTCAGCCTCCCAGATGCTGGGTTTATGGCACGCACCACCATGCCCTGTCAGATTTGGCATGATGAAGGCATAACATGCTGTACAGGGGATCAAACCCAGGACCCTGCACTTGCCAGGCAGGCACATGGACTGCCAAACTGTCTCTCAGTCTACATGACTAAATATCAATACTAAAACTCTAAGCTGCCTTTGAAATAAATCATGGTAATGTCCTAGCTCATCCACAGATTAATTCTGACAGTAAAGTTCAAGACAATGCCTTGATTTTCTAATTGACTGAACTGAGAGGAGAGTTTTAGTTTATTCCCATGTCATATTTAGCTCAACCAAGAATGAAGCTGCTTAAAATTGGTTACATATCTCATATTTGTTACCTCACCTATGGAATAAATGATAGTGTGAAGGAAAATAGCTTATTCTGAGTGAAAACAAAAGAAAAGTTATGTTAGGATTCATACTAATTTTCCAATTGAGTTATATCATCCTAGTATTGATAGATGAAGAAAGGATGTTTCTCTCATATCAATAGCTATTCGTTTATCTATTCCAGTCTCTGTGAAAACCATATGGGTGGGACTGGTAAGATAACCCAGCGAACTAAATTGCTTGCTTAGGCAAGCTTAGGCAAGTGCACGGACCAGAGTTTTATTCCTGGTCACAGAGTTCAGGCATAGTGTTGCAAACCTGTACTCCCAGCACTGGGGAGGCTGAAAACAAGAGGATCACTATGAGTCCAATCTATGTAGAGATTGTAACAACCAAATATATTTTAAAAAGAAAAGAAAAACAAAACAAAATTAAACAAAAATCATATGATTGTAACATGATTATAGATTATAGTAAATTTAATGAAGATATAGTCTAACTGGTTATGTTTGGCCTTCATACTATAACAGTCCCACACTATGGTTTTGAGTAGGAAAAATATTTTCTTAATCCTTATCGCTTGAAAAATTAAATTCACTTAGTCTTTACCTGAAAACAGCATGAATCCTCATATTCTGGCTTGCTCTATAATTACTTTAAAATGTCTCCTCTTTGTCATAAAACAATTCAAGGCCTTGATTTTGACATTCCACCTAATAGTAATGACAATGAGTTTTTCTATCACAGTAATGAAAAGGAAATCATAATGAATTTATAAAAACACATTTATAAAAATGTACTTCAATCAATAAGAAAAAATCTTGCAAAGAATCAGAGGAATATTTAGTTAAGCTTAAGATTTTAGAGGTCAATTTGTTTAGGAATCTTAAGATGACTGAAGCGTCTCAGAATAATTTTGTTCTTAATCATATATCTCCTACTGCCAGAAAATAACATCTCACAGCTTCAGATAACATTCTATGAAATGTAAAAAGAACCTAACATGCTTTGCAAATATTATTGCAAGGGTTCAAGGAGAATTTGAAAGCTGATATGTTCAAAAACTACCAGCAGCAGAAATACATTGTGTCACATGCTCGGAGTGCATCGCACACTCATTTGACACTTGGGTGAC
>PVJA010012405.1:0-10000 GCA_004027025.1 Myocastor coypus | reverse complement strand
CTAAAATAAAAAAAGAAGAAAAATTACTTTAAAAAGTTCCTAAGCAATACTACATACATACATACATACATACATACATACATACGATACATCATCTAGTATGTAGTTGACTTATATGAAAAGTGAATTCATTAATTCTAAAAGTTAAATATTCCCAAAATGAATAACAAAACATATTTAGTTATAAATTACACTGTAAATTAGTAAATTTAAATATATGCTGAACATAAACTTTAATTTGACAATATTTTACAATTTACAAAATTCATTTTATGTTTATGTTTGTCTTATTTAAGTGTGAATTGTCTTTCACTATGAACTCAAATAACTGTATTCAAATGCAAATGTTAATTTAAATTGTGCTTTTAATTGAATTTTTAAAATACTACTCAAACATTTCCAATTTGTAAACTAATCCCTTTTCAGTACAACCTAAAGGGAAAATGTTAACATTTATAATATTCAAAACTAATTCATTTTGCTTGCTATTAATATATGAGAAGCAATTATGAATAAGCTACTTTGGGAAAATAACTTTTGCCACAATAATTATCTCTGAAGTATTGCAAATTGTTTCTGAGAAGAACTTTTAAAAGTTTTTACAAATACTTTTCACTAATCTCCATTATGCATGTGGCAGGAACGGGACATCATCGATCATTTTACTTTAAAAAAGTAAACAAGCCAAAGGCCACCATTATGTATTGTTACATAGGCTGTCTATTTCATTGCATGATGAGAAATACCAGTTCAAATGTTCACTGTCTCAGACTCGATTGTTTATACCTCCAATTGCTAGAAACTTTTCCTAAGAAGGATATTTGTAGGCATACAGACCTTGTTGCTGCAAGACTTACGATAACTCTCCTTGAATCTCTGGACTATTTACAAAATACAATTGTATAGTTGTAAGGCACCAAGAGGAAACTATCTAACCCTGAGTACTATGCATTATCACTCTGATCTGCTTTTCCTTTGGAATTCTCTATCCTCCTAGGCCCTGGAGCAGAGGCTGTCTCATCCTAATCCTCAGGATAAGCTCCTTTAGCGAGTAATTTAATCTCTCTAAAGTCCTACCAATCACTCAAAGCCTCCACACACTGTTACACGCTGGGAGTCAACTTACATGATACTCAATGATCTGATATCACACAATGGATGACTGATCCTGAATCTCTAGTCTAGTTTTTATTAATGTAGGTTTCTCCTTTGGAGTTGTTTTCTATGCTAATTCTTATCATATCTGTTCCTCATTTTCACATAAGTTTAGTGGATTGATGCAGAATGTACAAAGTATGAAAGACTTTTTTTTTTTTTTGTCTTTTTGAGACAGGGTCTCACTGTGCAGTTCAGGCTGGCCTTGAGCTCAATTTTGTAGCCCAAGCTGGTCTTGAACTTGCACTGATCTTCCTGCCTCAACCTCCATGAAAGACTTTTTGACAGTGAGATTTAGTTAATTTGGGTAATGAGCTATTTTCCAGAAAGAATAAAGTTAGCATTGTAATAGAATAAAATTGAACAACAAAATAAATAGAATGGTTGGTTATTAATTTAATATTTTTCATTTAATGAATTTAATATTTTTCATTTCCACAATACTATGTGTATAAAGAACAACTAATAGCATTATATGTATTATGGTCTATGTCTAGGTACCAAAAGTCTCATACAGTCATAGTGGAGGCATCTTCAGAGGTGAGTGAATCGAAACTGCATGATCTGAGACTAAAGATCGTAATTTCTAAATAAATCCACCAAGTGATTTGGCATTATCCTAATCTCTATGACATAGATGGAGTACAGTAGTGGCAGGAAGTGGCTGCCACATCCCCTGGCTTGGTAGCTTTTGCTGTCTTTTGCCTGCCACAAACCGTGTGCTGCTCTGCACTGCCCCTTCGTCAAGATGTCCTGGGTAGAACCAGCTAATTATGGGCTGAAAACTGCACAATGAATGAACTAAATAAACTTCTCCCCTTTAAGTCTGAGTGTCAGGTATTTTATCTCAGCAATGAGAAAAACAGCTGAGTCCATTGGAAAGCCTCATAAAGTTTTAATTTTTATAGATTTATGTTTACTTTGTTTTTGCTTGGATAGGTATCTGAAGCTAAAAGCCCAATTAAAGGAAGTGAGCCCAGTAGGAGTTATGAAAGACCATTGTGCAGGGAATACAGGTGGACAATAAGACAGGGCATGCTGTCAGCACAGTCCTATTTGATGGTTGTAGAAGAGCCAAGGAGGTATAGGTGCTTCATAATATTCAAAAGCGAGCCAACATAGATTCTTGGCTCACTGAATCTGCAACTTTCATATCAGAAATACATGGATAAGGACTCCTTGGAAGACATGATTAAAAAATCAAAATTTGGCTCCCTAGGTTTCCAAATTATTTTGCCTAATTCATTTGACCTTTTCTCTATCAGCTGCCACATAATGATCTTCCCAGCTAAGTTATGAAAGCACATATTTAGATCTCTGTGAAGCACAGTGGAAATATAAGTGTCCCTGTAGAGAGGTTTGTTGACAAGAATCTGTCACTTCATTTAAGCCAAAAAAGTTAATCAAACCTTAAAACAACTGAGTGAAAACCTCCATAATTTAGCTTACATACATACAAAATATAAACAATGTTTAACTGACTTACAATATACTTAAAATTTCTTATACTGAATGACAGATACTATAAATTCATCTAGAAAATATACATTTTGTCATCAGGTAAAAAGCGATTTCCAGTAATGTGTGAGGTCAATCACTAAGCTTGTAAAGCAAAACATATGCCTCAGTATTTTGAAGATAAAGATCCTTGGCTCCAAATTGCAGAACAATTGGTAGTCCAAGTTGTGTTATAAATATGTTGATCATGTCTCCTTAATAGCATATCATGTAAGTATTGAGTAATATGTGAGTGATGGACCATGTTAATTGAAGCCTGAATCCTGGGAATAAGAAAAGGACAAGGCTGTGTAGTGAAGTACAGCCATAGCTCCATCAATGTGGAAATTGTAAACAGAAGGATTAATCTCATAATTTAGTTAATACAGTATTTTTATTTAAAAATATAAAGAGCACTGCTGATACATCTTTGGATCAATGTCCAGTACTATACAAACTAGGTAGGTGGGTAAGTAAATACCAATTATCCGAATAGCATTTATCACTCGAATGCTTCCAGATGCAATTTCCATCTTTGTTCTTCAAAGCTGCTTACCAACACTTTATAGGTCCATTTTTCCTGAAGCCATAATAGATTCCTACTGCAATCATAGTGGGTTACAGATAATATACATTTTTTAAAGAAAAAGTAGTAACAGTTCCTAAAACTTAGGTATATCTTCTGTTATGTGACTACTTTTTAAGCCGTAATATCTGGTCACTGATCCCTGAAAGATTCATGCACATCCGTTTAGGCAAAATGCGGTCAACCCATATTATGACTTATATGTAGGTGTTCCCACGGTGCCTCATGTAATCATAAGTGAGGCTTTGGGGAAGTGACTAGACCATGAACATGTGATAGGTGATCACGGATTGTGCCACTGGAGTCATCCCCCAGTAGTTTTAAAGCAGAGTGTAATGGTGGGAGGTGAAAGGGGCAGGAAGGGCTGGGTTGCTGTGGACACAACTGGGTGGGTACTCTTTGTGATCCCCTGACGTTGCTCGGCTTTGTCTCTGTAGGGTATTTCTGTCGTGCCAACCCACCTGGGAGCCCACTGACTTTGAACTGACATGTCTACAGTGTGAGCCATATTAAACCAAATATATTTGTAAAACAGCAATGGTTCTATGTTATAAGTGTGATTCTTTTTTAGTTGCTGAAGGAATCTGACTCCTGCCATTCTGAGCTGAGCAGAGATCACACCGGAGTTCTTCCCCCACCTCTCCGTGCTGTTGTACCTGACAGAAATGTGAAACAATAAGTTCATCAGGACGAGTAACCTGATAGATGCGAAGCATCAATCCCCTCTCTCCAGAGCCCTGCCCTGGAGAAGCCATGGCAACTTCCTCTGTGCTCTCGAATCTTGTCTCTAACAGGTGACCACAACTCCCTTTCATGGACCCACACTCCTTACATCCAGGACCCTGCTCACGGCCTTATATACTACGGCAGAATAGCTGTTCTGTCGCTAGTGTCAGAACATCCCTTTCTCACGTTTGCCCTGGACTAAACATATCTGGTGTGCTTCTACCTTTATTTTCTTTCCTTCTTTTCCCTCATAGTTGCTCTACTTATACCATCACTTAACCTTCTGAATATATTAGGCTTTTTGAGTCAAAGTACAGAAAATAGCTTTCACAATTTTGTATTCTATATCCTCTTTCATGAACACAGAAAACAGAAAAATATATTTGGCTGCCATGAAAGGAAATCTAATTTTGACTTTCAAAAATATGTGCGTGCATGCTTACAACACATAATGAGAACATCCATCATCACATGTATGTGAGGGGTGCATATGCTCATCTCGGACCCTTTCACCTCGCGCTCACTTCCTGGTCTTGCTCCGGCTTCTCCTCCTCAGAAGTTCTTCACAGTTCTACAAGGTCTACTCTGTTTTCTGTCATCTATATTTTATTTTGCTTTTTAAATGATTTAGCCGGGCGTGATGGCTCACGCCTGTAATCCCAGCACTCGGAGGCTGAGGCAGGAGGATTGGTGCAAGTTCGAGACCAGCCTGGGCTACAAAAGTGAGCTCAAGGCCAGCCTCAAATGCATAGCGAGACCCTGTCTCCAAAAGACAAAAAAAATAAATAAAATAAATAAATAAATAAATAAATAAATAAATAAATAAATAAATGATTTATATTTTATGTTTCTTATGTAAGAGAAATCACATGACATTTATCCATCTGAGTCTATCAAGAGGCAAAAACTTTCTGAAGATCAGTGCTTATCATAATTTTATAATTTATAAGCACTTGTATAATTTCTTACCTTTTATAGATTTTTGTTAAACCCCACATGTAGCCTACCTCAGGTACAGAATAGTTTCATTTTTCAACAGTTAGAAAATAAAGTGTTTGCGTTTTTTGTGATTAAACTATCTGAATTACTCTAAATATGTTGGATCAATATGTCTTTTCTAGAAATTCTACTGTACACATGGTTTGCGGAGAAAATGAATTCTATTTAAAAAATAGGGTCTCAATATAAAAAGCACAATTCACAAAAGAATTTACTTAGACTGCTTCAAGCGTTATTAAATAACCTTCTGTAAAAGGTGGAATTCATCTGATAACTACTGGGGGATACTCATTAAGATAGTAATTCTAAACCATGATAAAATATAAAGCAGTATGCTTTAAGAAAGTATTTATTTTAGAGGAAGATGAGAGAGGAATTCTAGGAGGATAGAAAGGAAGGAGAGAGGGAAGAAGGAAGAAGAAAAGAAAGATGGAGAGAAAGAAAGAGGAAGGAAGGAAGGAAGGAAAGGAAAAAGCGAGGGAGGGAGGAAAGACCATGGGAAGAAAGAGAAAGAAGAAAAGAAAGAGAAAGAAAGAAAGACCCAGCTTGCCTGATTTCCTTCTTCCTTTCCTTCCTTCCTTTCCTTCCTTCTTTCTTTCTTTCTTTCTTTCTTTCTTTCTTTCTTTCTTTCTTTCTTTCTTTCTTTCTTTCTTTCTGTGACTCTGACATGTGAGTAGTTTTTAAAATGACATGCTCACCTGCTCAGTAAGAATAAACTGGGAAAAAGCCGAAAATTAGTGACTTTGCTTGTACTTAAAGAAAATATGTCATAGAGAAAAGACCATTCCAAATCTCAAACCAACAGAGATGCCATTAGATTTTTGAGCAGTAGTGGCTGAAAGTGGAGCGAGAAGCTCCTGGGAAGCCAGTCTTAAGAGGGTCTCAATACTGTCATGGGTTTTCCTTCCAGGCAGTGTAACACTTCTCACTCACTGCAACAATTAAGAGGAGAAGTTACTTTGTATTTCTTTCCTGGGGAGAGAAAAAGTCATCACTTATAGATATCCCAGAAGTTCTCTCTGTAGGAAAAGTCTCCTCCCTAAGGAAAATAGTTTCACCTGGATTCATATCAGAGATAGGTAGCTGGAAATTACCCGAAGCCATCACCATCTGCCTTTCAGTCTCAAGCATAAAGAAATGAACTAATAAATATTTCTACAGTGCAGTCACATAGGCTCATTACGCATGAGCATAATCATATGGTCGTGGCTTCCTGTTTTCTCACATCGGTAGGACTCGTGTGCCCTAACAACAGCCAATAACTGACCGAGCTTTAAGATATGGTTTTGTTAAGGAGGGGTCTTAGGGACATCTGCAGAAAGCAGAGGAAAGACAAATGAAGTGGAAAGGAAAGGAAATGGAAGTCTCTATTCATGATACATAGATCAAACACAAATTGCAACCCAGTGTATCCAGATTAACAGAAACCCCAACCAAATACTTATTTTCCCAAGTTCACATTACCGAAACTGTCAAGTTGGCTTTCAGGAGAAAATAGGAGGAATATTACTAGAAACAGAAATAAAACAATGATTGAGGAAAAGTTTTGCACCAGAACCCGGCTGAGTTCTGGCACAGATTTCAGAATGATAGTCATCAATGTAAAGGAACCATAATGAGTACGTTATGGGCTCTAATGAAAAAGTGAACATATCACAACATGTGGTAAATTAAATGGGAAATAGCAACCCTAAGAAAGAAGCAAAGGGAATTCAGATGTAAAGCACTCAAATAGAACAAAATATGTCCTGCACAGGTTTTTCAATAGATTGAACACAACAAAATAATCAAATGATCTTACATATAGCTCAGCAGAAATGTTCTACAATAGAGGTTCAAAGAAAAAAGTAATAAGATATAGAATAGAAAAAAGAATAAGTTCTTTTTTGGGAAAAAAGTTTTAAGTGTAGTGTATACATGATTGTAATATCCAGAAAAGGAAAGAGAATAGAAGCAAAACTCTATATCACTGATGTCTATATGTATTTTTATCTCTCTGTCTAGATATCTAGGTATCTATCCATCTATCTATAATAATTGCAAAAAAGTATAAAATTGAACAGGATTTATCGTGTCACAAATACAAGAAATTCTGAAAACAATCAAGATAAGTACTACACACACACACACACACACACACACACACTCACACACTTCACATCATATCACATCACATCACATAGGTCTGACACTTATTGTTGAAAGCAAAAAATAAACTTGAAAGAAGTCAAAAGAAAAATACTATCAATTTACCTATGGAGAAAGAAGGACTATTTATATAAAATTTGTCATAGATCGAAATACATCACAATTTTATACATACATACACACACACACACATATATATATATATGCATATATATATAATTTAAAGAATACATTTTATTTTTTTAAAAAAAATAATACATATTCTTTAAAAGGCAGGGGGCAAGGGAGATAGCTCAGTAGAATAAGTGCCTATTTAGATAATTGCAGAGTCCTGAGTTCAATCCCCAGTACCACAAGGCACAGAAGGATCAGCGCTGGGCCTGATTTTGGCTGCCTTTGTAGTGGGTCTGACTTTTGAAATCTTAACTGGGCACTCCATCAGACACCGTGGGGAAATGGGACAATCAGGTGACCTACATGAATCCACTAACAGCAGCCAAATCAACAGGTCCAATGCAGTCTTCAGGGCCAACAATGCAGGATTATGTGAATTGCTCCAGGCCTACCTGAGAAGTGAAAGAGTAACTAGCAAAGACAGGCACTAAGGCTTTCGCTGAATTTGAAGAAAAAATTAAGTGAGAATTGGAAGAAAAAGCTAGAAAAGCACAGAGAGAAATTATAAAGTGGAAATGAGAACTTATCAAAAAAAAAAAAAACAGAAGAATGATAGAAGCAATCTGTTAGGCATTCATCATCTTTTTCATCAAGCTCTGATTCTTCAAGCAGTTCTTCAGATTCTGAGGAGGAGAAAAAGAAACAAGCAAAACGGAAAAAGAAAAAGGGAACTTTTTCTTTCATTCATATAAATCTTCTGAAAGCTCCCTCTCAAAAAGTCAGTCAGACAGTAGGGATGGTTTAAAAAAGAAAAAGAAGTCCAAGGATACAACTGAGAAGGAAAAGCACATTGAAGGACTTACCAGGAAAAGAAAGATGTATCCTGAAGATAAACCTTCTTCATCTGAGTCCTCGTCAGAATCAGATCCTACTGGGCCCAGCAGGATAGCTCCGTGGTCTAAAGCGCCTGCTTAGAAAAGCTTAGGTGGCTGCAGGGACCGTGGTTCGATCCCTGGCACCACATGCTGAGCCAGCCCTTCGTTCAGGGCAGGCTGAGCTGGCATAAAAATAAAACAAACAAAAGTTCTGAAACAAGAAAAAAAAATTTTTAATTTAAAAAAAAGAATCAGATCCTACTGAAGAGGCACGAGCAAAAAAGAAGAAAAGCAGTGAAGAAAGAGGAAAAGCAACAGGAAAAAAAAGACAAAACAAGAAAAAAATAAGCTTAAGTAACATGGTAAGAAGAAAAAGAAGGCTGCTATTTCAAGTCCTGAGTCACCATAACATTAACAAATACCAGGACATCCCTATGAAGAAAGTGAAACCTCTAAGGAAATTTCAACTGTAAATTATGATATAGTTACTAACATGCATGAGATTTCTTGTCCTTAGAATTGTTCCTGGAATGTCCAATAGGCACCCGAATGCTGGTTTGTGAAAGGGCTATAATTGCTGTTTGTTGCTTGGTCATCTACTTTTTCCCCTCCACTGCACAGTAACCGGGGAGATAACACACTACAGTCACAATCATGGTTAAAACATTTAGAAAGAAAGCTAATATTTTTGACTAGAAGTATCTAGCGATAAAGCAATAGGAAATGAATCTGGATATAACTTAACATGTAATCAGAAATGCTCAGATGACTAGTTAAAGTAGGTTACATTACTTAAAAATGTAATCTACTTTTTAAAGTAGATTACATTAATTTGAAAGGGATTACATTAATGTTTTGAAATCCTTACTCTGTACCTAAGTGTATCTTAACTTTTCTCCCTTTTATAGTGTTTATTTATATCACGAAGGAGCTCTCAGGGTGATGGGAGAGGTGGTTGGTATCTCTTTAGGTAGCAGAATAAATGGCTTTGGCCCTCACACTTCCTAAGTTTGTCAGAGCTGGGTATGAGCCCTCTTGAGCTTTATTGAGCTTAATGGCACCTGTGAACTTTGTCATCTGCTGCTTTGAGGGAACCAGTGAATGCTTTGCAGTGTGAGAAAGCACCAAAGCTCTGAGTTTATCTGCACGTTAACAAAAACTAAATATCTTTTAGCTTTAGAATGTGTTATGTCATTTGAATTAAGTTTTGACCGTACTTTGGCTCTGGAGAGGAATTGCTTCCTATAGACACTGGAACTTTTTGAACTTGATAGCTAAAAATTCTAAAATGCATGTTTTAAACTATTAAGTTTTTACCATTCAGGAAAATTTTATGTAACGAATGGCAGCTACTTTATTTTTTGAATGAATGTTGTTTAGGCTGTAATGTTTAGCTTTTGTGGATTCTTATTAGTACTGTATCAATTTCAATACTATGTTTAATGGCACCCCTGCTAAGACATTTAATACGTAAAAATTAGGTTTTGAGTTTTCATTTTAAACAACTTAATATTGAAGCTGAGACTCACCAACAAGTTGAGTGGCAGGCCTGGTATGCTGTATCTTGTTACATTAAAGCAATTGCCAGAATCTTAGTAAATACAAGGTTTTAAAGATTGGTTGTCTTTGTATATTCATAACAAGTTATGGCAAGTTAAATTTAAGTGAGTACTGTATTACTGCTCTTGTATCATATTTTACTAAGAGTTTGTGCATTGTATCTCTTATTGAAGTATTAAGAATATTAAGAGGAATTGATAAATTATTTTATTCATTTATTTATTTATTTATTTATTGACTTTTTGAGACAGGGTCTCACTATGCAGTTCAGGCTGGCCTTGAGCTTACTTTTGTAGCCCAGGCTGGTCTCGAACTCACACCGATCCTCCTGCCTCAGACT